>QVTF01020020.1:57500-79371 GCA_003573665.1 Oxygymnocypris stewartii
TAAAGTATTATTTTACAATTAAAAGGAAGAGTTTTCTATGTGAATATATAACATGTAAATAAAAGATCAAATTTTAACTAATATTAAACTAATTTATTTCTGTATTTTAAGCATCATTACTCCAGTCTTCAGTGTCACATAATCTTCAGAAATCATAATAATATACTGCTCAAGAATTAATGTTAAAAACCGTTGTGCAGCACAATATTTTTGAATATGTATAATTTTTTTCACAGATGAATAGAAAGTTCAACAAAACAGCATTTATTGGAAATATAAATCTTTTTTAACATTATACATGTCTTTACTCTCAGTTTTGATTAAATTAATGCATCCTTGATGAATACAATAATTAATTTATGTTATATATGTGTGTGTGTGTGTGTGTGTTAGTCAGATGTTTACCCGTTTGATTTCTACTGTCAGACACAGAATTGCCTCAGTCTCTGGGTCTCTCTCTCCTCTCTCTTGTCTCTGTGGTCTCTCTCCTCTCTCTCTGTCTCCGTGTGTCTCTCTCTCTCTCAGTGTTATCTCTATGTCTCTCTCTCTCTCTCTTCTCTAAATGTCTCTTTCTTAGTCTCTGGGTTGTCTCTTCTCTCTCTCTCTCTCAGTGTGTCTCTATGTCTCTCTCTCTCTGTGTCTCTCTCTCTCTCTCTCTCTGTTGTCTCTCTTTCTCTCTCTCTCTATCTGTCTCTCTCGCTCTCTTAGTCTCTGGGTTGTCTCTCTCTCTCTCAGTCTATCTCTCTCTCTCTCTCTCTCTCTCTCTCTCTCTCTCTCTCTCTCTGTGTCTCTCTCTCTCTCTGTGTCTCTCTTTCTCTCTCTCTCTATCTGTCTCTCTCGCTCTCTTAGTCTCTGGGTTGTCTCTCTCTCTCAGTCTATCTCTCTCAGTCTCTCTCTCTCAGTGTATTTCTAGGTTGGCTCAGAGAAGAAGCAGCAGCAGCAGTGTGACGTGCGTGTGCGTGTGTGTGCGTGTGTGTGTGTGTGTGTGTGTGTGTGTGTGTGTGTGTGTGTGTGTGGTGAAGCATGCGAGTTCAGCTGAGGACAAACAAACCCGGATCAGAGCCGATCTGCACACAAACAGACACACATCAGCTATACTCAAACATCACAATGATTTTCTGGTAAAACCTTCAATAAAATAATCAAATATTGATCCGCTGCAGTGTTTTTGACTGAAATATTGTATTTAAAGCTCAGAAGCGGCTCTGGCGGATAATCATTTTAACCGTTCCCATGGTGATGAATATTATGATCGCTTTCCTCACATTATATGTTTGCAGAAAATCTGAATATGAATTCACAAGTTAAAATACAGCTTCAGTCAGATTATTCAGTAACTGTGCACGAGTTTATAATAGTATGAGAGAAGCAGGGCTACTATTAAAAACTAGCTTGAGCTGAAATAAAATATAATAAT
Source organism: Oxygymnocypris stewartii (assembly GCA_003573665.1). Classification (NCBI taxonomy): domain Eukaryota; kingdom Metazoa; phylum Chordata; class Actinopteri; order Cypriniformes; family Cyprinidae; genus Oxygymnocypris; species Oxygymnocypris stewartii. Next base: position 58,918 of record QVTF01020020.1, read on the forward strand.
TACCAGTTATAAATTACTAATTTGAAATAAACAAAATAGCAATTTAACCTAAATAGTAATATTAAAACTAATAAAAAAAAATTAAGGAAAACATTTAAATTAAAGCTGAAAATATAAAGATGAAAGATCATTTAAATAGTAATAATATTAACAAAAGCCATAATAGCAGATAAAAATACAAAAATAAATTAAATACATTTTGCTAACTGAAATAAAGTAGAATATAAATATTGTATGGAAAAAAAAATTAACCTTAATTACAAATTTAAATAGCACTAAAATTACTAACTATAAATGAATAAAAACTAACAGTTAAATAAAATAAATCAAACCTAAATAATAATATTTTAAAAATTTGAAAATACAAAACATAACAATAATACATTTAAAATGAAAACACAGAAGCTGATTAGAAAATAGTAATAATATTAATAAAAATTATAATGAAATATAAATAATTTAATTCAAGGTTATTTGTATAGCGCTTTTTACGATACAATCGTTGCAAAGCAGCTTTATTGGAAACTACGTTTCTAAAATAGATTTATATATTGCAGAAACTTAATATAATTAACTTAAGGCAAAATGTGTTTAATTCTGTATATTGTCTGAGTGTTAGCATCGTCTCTTCTCAGGTGTTCGGTCATCTCGGATCATTTAAGGGTTGGATCCAGACTGAAGCTTGTGTAATTATGGGATGTTAATCCAGAAACAGAGAAACGAATAGAGACATAATTAGCGTCGCTGTTATTCAACCCAAGCTAAAGCATAATAATGTGCGTTTGATCAGATATACCTGCAGTACAAGATTGTGAGATGCATTATATGAATGCTTGGCTAAAGAGATGTGATTTAAACAGAGAGAGTGTGTCTGAACCCTGAACGTTTTCAGGAAGGCTATTCCAGAGTTTAGGAGCCATATATGAAAAAGTTCTACCTCCTTTAGTGGACTTTGCTATCCGAGGTACTACCAAGAGTCCAGAGTTTAGTTCCTTAGGGAGCGGGTTGGATTGTAGCGTGATAAAAGATTAGTTAGGTACGCAGGAGATAAATCATTTAGGGCCTTATAGGAAAGTAATAATATTTTGTAACTGATACGAAACTTAATAGGTAGCCAGTGCAGAGACTGTAAAATTTGAGTAATATGATCATATTTTCTTGACTCTAGCCGCATCATTTTGTACTATCTGTAGCTTGTTTATTGAAGATGCAGGACAACCACCTAGCAGTGCATTACAATAGTCCAGTCTAGAGGTCATGAATGCATGAACTAACTTTTCTGCATCAGAAACACTTAACATGTTCCGTAGCTTGGAAATGTTTTTAAGATGGAAGAATGCTGTTTTTGTAACATTGGAAATATGATTTTCAAAAGATAGGTTGCTGTCTAATATAACACCCAGGTTTTTAACTGTAGAGGAAGTAACAGTACATCCGTCTAGTTGCAAATTGTAATCCAAGAGATTCTGTGTACTGTTTTTAGGTCCAATAAGTAATATCTCGGTCTTATCTGAATTTAATAGGAGAAAATTACTGGTCATCCAATCTTTTATATTTTTAACACACTCTGTTAGCTTAGATAGTTTAGAGGTTTCATCTGGTTTTGTTGAGATATATAGTTGAGTGTCATCAGCATAACAATGGAAACTAATCCCGTATTTTCTAATAATATTACCAAGGGGCAGCATATATAATGAAAATAATAGAGGACCTAGGACAGATCCTTGTGGTACTCCATACTTTACTGGTGATAATTGAGATGACTCCCCGTTTAAATAAACAAAGTGGTAGCGATCGGACAGATAGGATCTAAACCATCTTAGAGCCTGCCCTTGAACACCTGTACAGTTTTGTAATCGATCTATCAGTATGTCATGATCTATAGTGTCGAACGCAGCACTAAGATCAAGTAAAACTAGCAACGAGATACAGCCTTTGTCTGACGCAAGAAGCAAGTCATTTGTAATTTTAACAAGTGCAGTTTCTGTGCTATGGCGGGGCCTGAAACCTGACTGAATTTCTTCATAGATATCATTTTTTTAGCAAGGACCACAATTGAGCAGACACTACTTTTTCTAAAATGTTTGACAAACAGAAGATTTGAGATGGGTCTGTAATTTGCCAGTTCACTAGGATGTAGTTTTGGTTTCTTAATAAGAGGCTTAATAACCGCCAGCTTGAATGGTTTTGGGACGTGACCTAAAGATTACAATGAGTTAATAATTCATCGTTAATAATTCATCTACATCTGCTCTGTGCTGCCTGCTTCACTGGACCCACTACAATTTGCATACCGCAGTAACCGTTCCACAGACGATGCTATTGCCTTCACCCTGCACACTGCTCTCTCCCACCTGGAAAATAAGAACACCTATGTGAGGATGCTGTTCGTGGATTATAGTTCGGCATTTAACACTATAGTGCCTGCCACACTGGTTGCGAAGCTCCAGACTCTAGGACTGAACAGATCTCTGTGCAGCTGGATCCTGGACTTCCTGACAGGCAGAAGTCAGGTGGTCAGAATGGGCAACAACACATCATCTCCCCTGATCCTCAACACTGGTGCACCGCAGGGCTGCGTCCTCAGCCCACTCCTGTACTCCCTGTACACACACGACTGTACAGCAACACACAGCTCGAATGTCATCGTCAAATTTGCTGATGACACAACGGTGTCACCGACAACGATGAGACGGCCTACAGAGAGGAGGTGAGTACCCTGACTAAATGGTGTCAGGAGAACCACCTCTCACTCAACATCGACAAGACCAAGGAGCTGGTGGTGGATTACAGGAGACAGAGAAGAGAACACACACCCATCACCATCGACAAGACACCTGTGGAGCGGGTGACCAGCTTTAAGTTCCTCGGCGTTCACATCACTGAGGATCTCACATGGTCTGCTCACACAGATGCAGTGCTGAAGAAGGCACATCAGCGTCTCTTCTTCCTGAGACGGCTGAGGAAGTTTGGAACGAGCCCCAGAATCCTCAGGTCCTTCTACACCTGCACTGTGGAGAGCATCCTGACCGGCTGTATCACCGCCTGGTTTGGAAACAGCACCGCTGGCAACCGCAGGGCTCTGCAAAGGGTCGTGCGAACTGCCCGCCACATTGTTGGAGGTGAGCTTCCCTCCCTCCAGGACATCTACACCAGGCGGTGTACAAGGAAAGCCCGGAGGATTATCAAAGACTCCAGCCACCCGTCCCACAGTCTGCTCTCTCTGCTGCCCTCAGGGAGACGTTTCCGCAGCATCCGATCCCGCACTAGCCGACTGAGGGACAGCTTTTTCCCTCAGGCTATCAGGCTAATGAACAGTCACAAATAACTCACCTACATCACACTCCCACTCACACAACATGCCATGCACTGCACTTTAACACAGTTCAACTGGACTACACGCACACACTGCACTAACACAACCTATCTGCTATCACTGGACACCATACAATGCACATCCACGACACTGCATGTGTATAATCTGTTGCACCTTTGCACAACTATCTGCTGCTCAACCAACCAATCTGCTGTTAATTTATAATCTGTTGCACCTCACATTATTACTATGCATAGACTACATTATGTATAGATACTGTACATAATGTAGATGTGCCCATACGGTGTATAATGTGTAGTTGATAACTAAGTATGTCTGTATAGTACACTATGTGTACTGAGTATATGTATGTGTATTTTGCACATTGTCTTCTGTACAGTCTGTAAATATGTACTGTCCATATGTAAATTGTCTGTTGTTTTTCTGCACTGTCTGGAGCACGCTCGTAAGAATTTCACTCACCAAGGCACTTGTGCTGCGGTGATGTGACAATAAAAGTGATTTGATTTTGATTTTGATAATATTGAGAAGCGGTTCTTCTGCTACAGGTAACAACTCTTTCAGTAGTTTAGTGGGTACAAGGTTCTTGTTTTTCTTGTTTTGCAGTTTTTCTTTGGGTGTGATGAATGAAGCTGAAGTACTAGACGCTGTAGAATAAACATTTGTTATTGCATTTCTGATATTCATAAAGAAATTCATAAAGTCATTACTGTTAAACTGTGAGGGAATATTTAGATCGGGTGACATCTGTTTATTTGTTAACCCTTTAGGCGCCAGTATTTTTTGGACATCAAGATTTCAAAAGTTCATCGTTCCTTGTTAGAGCGCCCGCCTCCCGCGCCGGCATCCCGGGTTCGAGACCCGCTCGGTGAGTTGGTGCGGACCCGTGTTGGGGGTGTTACATGGGTAGAACAAAAGTCATCATAGCAGTTATTGGAGAGTTGGCTTACTAGTCAGATGGAGCGTAGTGTCCTGGAGATGCTGTCCGACAGGAGTTCCTCTCTGAGGACGCTCCCAGAAAAGACTCCAATTATTAACAAAGAACAGTTTACAAATAAAACACGCACGCACAATTAAACCTAAATAGTAGTCCTAATATTTACTTTTCTTTTTTTAAATATCTAAATGGTAATATATTAAATAATAGTAATTCAAAAAATGAAAGAATACAAAAAAACAAACACTAAAATCAAAGATCAAAACAATGCCGAGGCTGTGTTATGCGGCTGCTAGGGCACTCGGGGTAAATTGAGGACATTGTTGAAATAATGTGTGTCTCGTGTTAACTTTGTTCTCTTATTCAGGGCCAATTTGCTGCCCTAGGCAAGATTTGACCCGCTGCCCCTTGCCTCACATTAGTGAATATGAACTAACAATGAACAATACATTTGTAACAGTACCTATTTATTATTTTTGTCAGTGTTAGTGTACCTTATTTTAAATAATTTCCAGTGAAACTCTAAAAATATAGGTGCTGCCTAAGTCACTTTATAACTTAAACATCAAGAATAATTACATCTGGTATTCTTGTAAAACTGTATTATCATACAGTACTGTAAAATCTTCATTCCCAGTAGATGCAGCAATGTTTTACGAGCCCATTCTAATGTTTTCACTATGAATTATAGCTTACTGAGAAACGTACATTTTTAAAGTGAATTATACATTCATTTGACTTGTTTAATAAGTCCAGTTATAGTCCGATACAAACATTACTAAATTTGCCAATTCTAATTAAAAATTTAATAAATCCCCAAAAACTATACACAACTGTAGCGTAAAAATATTATTAAAACGTGTTGTCATAGAACACGAAAAATTACACTTATACTATTATTTTAAATTTTTAGACTATAGGCTTTTTTATGTGTAAATATATTTCCTGCGTTACTATATTCCAAAATATCTTATGACTCAATGTGCATGTCACGAATTCAGTCAGAGATGAGGTTGCACGGAGGAGCCAGGAAACACGGAACGCGGAGACACGGAACTTCTTTGAAATATTTAATAAAGAAAACACGGAGATGACGGACACAGGTACACACACTCACAGACGATCTGACGTTAACAATAATCCACGACAAACATGGGGCAGAACAGACTATTTAAAGGGGAACATGACTGGAAACACCTGGGACGAAATCAAGACACAGATGGGGACTAATTAAATAATGATTACAGGAAAAACCAAATATGGGCAGGGAAACACAAGGCAGAGGGAGACAGACTGTGACATTACCCCCCCCTTCCCCCTAGGCGCGTCCCGCGCCGTATGACATCGAAAGGGTAGGGGGGGTGGGCGCTCTGGAGACCTCAGGGGACCTGTAGCCCGGGCAGGTGGCCTCCAGGGCGCGGATCTTCGGGTGGCCAAGGCGGATCGGGAGCCTCGGGCGGCCACGGCGGATCCGGGGACTCGGGCGGCCACGGAGGCTCCGGGGACTCAGGCGGCCACGGAGGCTCCGGGGACTCAGGCGGCCACGGAGGATCCGGGGACTCAGGCGGCCACGGAGGATCCGGGGACTCAGGCGGCCACGGAGGATCCGGGGACTCAGGCGGCCACGGAGGATCCGGGGACTCAGGCGGCCACGGAGGATCGGGTATATGGCCCCCCCCCAAAATCTTTTTTGGCCGCTCGCCGGCCGGGGAATACCCAGTAAGGGCCAGCGGTGACGAAGGCAAGCTGGACGAGACCAACTCTCGGGGGTGCTCGGAACGCGCTGATTCTCTGGGGCACTGGCGAGGAGCAGGCACTGGGGGGCGCTCTGGTAGAGCGGAACAGGACGGAAGCAGCGCGGAGGAATGTGAGCTGAACAAGATCAGCGGAGGCATCGGTGAACTGGCCGGGGCCAGCGGAGTCATCGGTGAGCTGGGCAGAACCAGCGGAGGCATCGGTGAACTGGACGGAACCAGCGGAGGCATCGGTGAACTGGACGGGACCAGCAAAGGCGTCGGTGAGCTGGACGGAACCAGCCGAGGCGTCGCTGAGCTGGATGGAATCAGCGGAGGCATCGATGAGCTGGATGGAATCAGCGAAGACATCGATGAGCTGAATGGGATCAGCGGAGGCATCGGTGAGCTGACTGGGATCAGCGGAGGCATCGGTGAACTGGACGGAACCAGCGGAGGCATCGGTGAACTGGACGGAACCAGCGAAGGCATCGGTGAACTGGACGGGACCAGCAGAGGCATCGGTGAGCTGAACGGGATCAGCAGAGGCATCGGTGAGCTGGACGGAACCAGCGGAAGCATCGGTGGACTGGACGGAACCAGCGAAGACATCGATGAGCTGCATGGGATCAGCGGAGGCATCGATGAGCTGAATGGGATCAGCGGAGGCATCGATGAGCTGAATGGAATCAGCGGAGGCATCGATGAGCTGGACGGAATCGGTGGAGGCACCGTCATCGTTGCGGGCGGGAGCGGGCTGATGATTCCCGGCCATCCCTCGCGGGGAACCAGAATCAGCCGCTGCCTCATCCTGGGTGAGGATGGAATCAGCGGAGGCATCGCTGAGCTGGATGGAATCAGCGGAGGCACCGTCATCGTTGCGGGCGGGAGCGGGCTGATGATTCCCGGCCATCCCTCGCGGGGAACCAGAATCAGCCGCTGCCTCGTCCTGGGTGAGGATGGAATCAGCGGAGGCCTCTCCATCGTTGCGGGCGGGAGCAGGCTGGTGATTCCCGGCCCTCCCTCGCGGGGAACCAGAATCAGCCGCCGCCTCATTGTGGGTGGATTATTCTGTCACGAATTCAGTCAGAGATGAGGTTGCACGGAGGAGCCAGGAAACACGGAACGCGGAGACACGGAACTTCTTTGAAATATTTAATAAAGAAAACACGGAGATGACGGACACAGGTACACACACTCACAGACGATCTGACGTTAACAATAATCCACGACAAACATGGGGCAGAACAGACTATTTAAAGGGGAACATGACTGGAAACACCTGGGACGAAATCAAGACACAGATGGGGACTAATTAAATAATGATTACAGGAAAAACCAAATATGGGCAGGGAAACACAAGGCAGAGGGAGACAGACTGTGACAGTGCACTTATTCTTTCTTCCTCGAGGTGGCACTGTTTAATACACAATGACGTCTTGATGTTTTACTCAATTTCCCCAGACATAAAACAAAGGAATATCATCAGAACTCATACAAAAGAGAATAACTTCTGTCCCTATGGACGTCACTTACAGAACACATCCACAGCATTGTTTGCACATCCGATAATCATCCTTTATATTCCTGATCTCGGCTTTCCGGCTACTAATACAATACATAAAAAACAATAATACAAGTAAAAAAAAAATAAGTTGTATATTTTTTGTTTCAGTTGAAGTTCATTTCATTTCAAGTAAGGAAATATTTTGTTATATTTTAGTCTATAATAACCCAGAGGACTACGTTATATGTAGTAATATATTAAGAATTATGAAAAAATCATGTTTTGTATTATTGTTATCATGTTTTTATTGTGTTATCAGTTTTTTAAAGTAATTTTTTAGTCAAAATAACCCAACTGCAGTTTGATTGAAATTAACTGGAAAGCACAATGAAAAAACATGATTTTTGAGAATTGAGTTAACTGCTTTTGCAAATGAACTCTTCATATACATTTTGGAACATACTTTAGATTATTTTATGTTATGCCCAAACGCTGATATTATAAAGTCCCAGTAAAGCTCCACATGAGAATATGACTTGTTCCAGATATAAGGTATACAGAATGTAATATAATGTGAATCTTTAACATGATATTGTTCATAACTGTACCTTTGGTACTGTAGTCAGTATTGCGGGTCATTCACCCAGAATGCCTCCGAGTGTCCTCGTTACCCTTCGACTGTAACGAGTGAGGACAAACGAGGACAGGAATCATCTGCTTCTATACGTGACTGATGATGAACGTATGGAGAACACATCTAGTTACTCGTTAACAGCTCCGTATCAATAACACACGCTGTGCTTCAGTCCTGCTGGAAATATATGTTCTCATAAACATCAGATACAAAAATCATGATTCTTCTGAAATACAGAACTATATTAATCATGTGTGTGTATCTGTGTGTGTGTGCTTGAGTGTGTGTGCGTGTGCGCCTGTGTGTATGTGTGTGTGTGTCTGTGTGCACTGTAAACCCGGATAAGTAGAATTTACTTAAAAAAACCCAGGTAACCCGTTGCCTTAAAATTTTTAAGTAATGAAGCATTAGTTGAATAAGTGAGGTGAACTACGTTCAATGTACTTAAGCACATAATGGAATGGAATAGAACCTTTAAGTTGAATGTACTTATAACCGAGTTGCAGTAACTGAAGATACTTAGTTTAAACAATCATTCCCCACCCATTTATTTAACTCAGCTTGTTAAGTAAGCATTACTCTATAACCAATTTAACTAAATTGTATTCTAACTGACCCAACTTAACTTCTTGTGACTCCTGAAACTCAAAATATCTTTCAATTAATACACCTATGTAAAATACATACATACAACTGCAACATTACACTGATCCAATTGTATTTTTATTGAACATGTCCTTTTTTTTAGCAACAAAAGAAACAAAGCCATGGCCTAATAGGGTTCTAGTGTGTAGTTTCCTCAGTGATGGTAAGAAAAGAAAAAAAAATCTCTTCATCTTTACTGCCAATCATTACAATATTGTACTGTACCTCTTCAAATTTGGTTGACAAACTGCAAAACTCAGCCCGGTTGCTCAGACAAACTGCAAAACTCAGCCCGGTTGCTCAGACAAACTGCAAAACTCAGCCCGGTTGCTCAGACAAACTGCAAAACTCAGCCCGGTTGCATGTGTGACGTCAATGCCGTGTCATGCCATCCCCCCTTGTGCCGTCCACGAGCTTCTACATTTCAAAATAAAAGCTTCACAGAGCTTCTACTTTTCAAAGTAAAAGCTCAGGTCTGGAATAAAATACTTTTTGTTAAAAAAATCTCTCTATAATATAAATGCAGATTATCATGCTGATGAATAAAATACTTAAAAAATATATGTCCGTCTATAAAATAAATGCAGACTAAATTTTAAATGAGGTTTGATCAAATGTATGTTAACATCAGGGACACAACAATAACGTCCAGAAATCACGAACTTACCAGTGACTCCATATGGAAAATAATTTGCGATATCGTATTATGTTTTTGACCCTCTGAACTTACCGTTGGACAGGCAAAACTTGATGATATTAAGTTGTTTTAGCTCAAACACATAATTACAATAAGATGGGCCATTAAAAAGTACAGTTTACTCAGAATTCATAATTAATGTAAAGAAAGACACATGTTTAAGTAATACAAACTCAGTTTGTTTGAGTAGACACTACTGATTGGACTTAAAAACTCAATTACAATAAGAAAGGACAAGAAAAAGTTCAGCTTAATCAGAATTAACAAGTAATGTCAATAAATTAGACACATTTAAGTAATATGTACTCAATCTCTTTGAGTTGAATCAAAATCTGGGTTTACAGTGTGTGTGTGTGTGTGTGTGTGTGTGTGTGTGTGTGCTTGTGTGTGTGTGTGTGTGCCTGTGTGTGTCTGTGCCTGTGTCTTTTCTGTGTGTGTGTGTGTGTGTGTGCTTGAGTGTGTGTGCGTGTGCGCTTGAGTGTGTGTGCGTGTGCGCCTGTGTGTGTGTGTGTGTGTCTGTGTATCTGTGTGTGTGTGTGTGTCTCTGTGTGTGTGCTTGTGTGTGTGCCTGTGTGTGTCTGTGCCTGTGTCTTTTCTGTGTCTGTGTGTGTGAGTCTGTGCCTGAGTGCGTCTGTGCTTGTGTGTGTGCGTTTGCGTGTTTCCGTTTGTGTGTGAGCATCTGTGTACGTATATATTAGTGCTTTCAAGTGATTAATCGCTTAAATATAAATGTTTTTGTTTTGTGTGTGTACATATATATATATATATAATTAAAATAAACACACATATACATATATATAGACATGTATACATTTCATAATTTTTTTTTTATATATATTAAACATTTATTTATATTATTTATTTAGATATGATATTATATATTTATTTATAATGTAAATATATATATAAATATATTAGTATAATCTACAAATATTTATAAATATATTTGATATACATGTAAAGGTAAATATTTAGCATATTCTGGTGTTATTCTGAAAAACAGTTTCAGGTCATAAGCTGCTGTTTCTGGTAAAACAAGCAAGTATTTCCATTAACTCTTGCACAAATGCCTAGAACAGAAACAGATCAATTTAACCCGTTTGTGTGTTTTAACCCATGAACCTGTAAAGTGCACTGACTGCAGTTTTGTTTGTGACCCGCTGTGACCCAGAGAGAGAAAACAGCTCGAGGTCATATTTGGAGAAAAGTGTCCCATCATCGTCAAACAGGTAAAGGTTAAAGGTTAACAGGTAAAGGTTAAGCGCTCTCGTGACCCTCTGTGGCCCTGCGTGTTCATAACAGCGAGCGGTTAATGCATATAATGTTAGCCTTTGCTCCGAACAGACTGTTCTCTGGCTTTCATAACAGCATAAAACGACAGATAGACGCGTCACAACTAGTTATGGAGATGACCTGCTAACCAGAGGCTGAGGTTTGGGTCCACAAACGCTTCATATCTATACGGTTCTTGATACGTGTCTGAATCTGAGCTCAGTGTGTGCTTCATTAACCGGGCATAAAATCATTATTTTACAAAAAAATAAAAAAATGTCAGGAATTTATTATTAATCAAGTCAGAAACTTGATTAGAATGGTATTACATATTAAAAGCATAATTTATTTAAGGGTACATCTTACAAAACCTGTCAGGAACATGTTTATATTACAAGAAAATATAGATAATATTTTTGTATTAGTTATATAGAACTTATATTTGTATAAGTTATTGTATTGGAGCAATTTTTTTCATGATATTCACCCCTGCAAACTGGAAAAATCGAATATTTTATATTTTACATAAATATTTTTGCTATTCGAAATTAAATTTAACTACAGTAAAAAAACTGAAATATATAAAATAACAAATTTTATTCAGTGAGCTGCCAAGGCAACATTTCTAATTTTAGTTTAGTTTTAACTCAAGTACTAAAATATCTCAAAACTAAAAATAAAATGGAAAAAAATGTAAATTGATCTAAAAAAAAACCCAGACATTTTATATGTCTATAGATATAAAAATGACAAGAAATGTATCTAATTCAAACATTAATAAAAACTGTAATAGTATATTAATGATTCTTTAATTTAGGGGCAAAAATAATTATATATATATACAATATATTGCGTACAGTGTAATATTTTATACATACATTTCAGGAATAAATTCATGTAAAAGCACAATAAAATTACTAAAACTTTAGCTAAAACCAGAAAATATCAAAATCTAATCTAATTCAAAATATGAATAACCATTATAATAGCATATTAATGATACTCTGCAATTATACATCATGGCCTCAGGGTAAGTATAGTTAACAAAAAAATTAAATCAATTTAAAAAAAAATTGTAACTTGAAATAAAATCAATATTAACTGAAATAAAACAATATAAGCAACGAGCAACTAGCTAAAATAAAATAGGGTTAAGTACTAAAGTAGCAACACTTAATTAAATGAAATCTAATTGCAAATAACAATAGAACCTCTGAAAGTATATTAACGACAGTAAAAGACGACGCATGTGTAATTAACGTGATGTTGCTGCTTCATTAACGACAGTAAAAGACGACGCATGTGTAATTAATGTGATGTTGCTGCTTCATTAACGACAGTAAAAGACGACGCATGTGTAATAAACGTGATGTTGCTGCTTCATTAACGACAGTAAAAGACGACGCATGTGTAATTAACCTGATGTTGCTGCTTCATTAACGACAGTAAAAGACGACGCATGTGTAATTAACGTGATGTTGCTGCTTCATTAACGACAGTAAAAGACGACGCATGTGTAATTAACGTGATGTTGCTGCTTCATTAACGACAGTAAAAGACGACGCATGTGTAATAAACGTGATGTTGCTGGCGTACGCTTCATTAACGACAGTAAAAGACGACGCATGTGTAATAAACGTGATGTTGCTGGCGTACGCTTCATTAACGACAGTAAAAGACGACGCATGTGTAATAAACGTGATGTTGCTGCTTCATTAACGACAGTAAAAGACGACGCATGTGTAATAAACGTGATGTTGCTGCTTCATTAACGACAGTTAAAGACGACGCATGTGTAATAAACGTGATGATGCTGGCGTACGCTTCATTAACGACAGTAAAAGACGACGCATGTGTAATAAACGTGATGTTGCTGGCGTACGCTTCATTAACGACAGTAAAAGACGACGCATGTGTAATTAACGTGATGTTGCTGCTTCATTAACGACAGTAAAAGACGACGCATGTGTAATAAACGTGATGTTGCTGCTTCATTAACGACAGTTAAAGACGACGCATGTGTAATAAACGTGATGATGCTGGCGTACGCTTCATTAACGACAGTAAAAGACGACGCATGTGTAATAAACGTGATGTTGCTGGCGTACGCTTCATTAACGACAGTAAAAGACGACGCATGTGTAATAAACGTGATGTTGCTGGCGTACGCTTCATTAACGACAGTAAAAGACGACGCATGTGTAATTAACGTGATGTTGCTGCTTCATTAACGACAGTAAAAGACGACGCATGTGTAATAAACGTGATGATGCTGGCGTATGCTTCATATCTGCGGGCGTGTAAAGGTGAGAAGGCCACGCTTGCTCAACACATGCATCACAGGAACACGAACGGTCGACCCCGGGGTCTCTGGGTGGGGCTCTCAGATAAGACTCTTCTTATTGACAAAGAGCCGTTTGTGTGCCGCTGGAACATGCGATCAAAGCACGAGCTCGAGATCCAGCGCACAGACAGACAACAGACGCCAAACACGAATGCTTCTCCGGATTGAGACGAGCGCTGATACATCATGAGCGCAAGGGTTACATATATTCACCAGCTGCTCATTATATTCTGTGTGCACATTAGTTTAGGGATTCATCTCACATGCTTTATCTTTAGTCAGAGAAAGCATCATTTACTGTAAACAGAATGGCCATTGTAACAGTAAAATGGGTTTTTAAAAATTAGTTACAATTAATTTAATAAAATAGGTATTTTTGTTATCATGATTAATTTAAAAAGTATTTTTGTAAAGAATAATTGTTAATATACATCATGGGATCAGGGTTATTATAGTTAACTAAAAATAAAAAATATACATTTTTGTTACTTCAAATAAAATACATTTGAGCTGTTGTAAAGTCGTCATATTTATTTTATTTAATTTTAATGTAATTTTTAAAAATTTATTTAATTTTAATGTAATTTAATTTAATTTTCATTTATTTTCATTTAATGCAATTTTACATTGAATTTTAAACTTAATTCTAAATTTAATTGTATTAATTTAATTGTATACATTTTATTTAATTAATTTTATTTAATTGTATTAATTTAAATTTATTAATGTAATTTTATTAATTTAATTTTTATTTTATTTTAAGCTAGTTGCTTACGTACTAACAATAATTAATTACTTACGTAATAACAAACCAATTAAGTAGAAATGAACAAAAAACAGACACGTTGAAAAATAAAAAAGACAAAAAACAAACAACTACAATTAGTGAAAACAAAAAATGTAATTCAAATTAAAATATAATATAAAATATTAATAAAAACTACAATAGCATATTACGATAAAGTGAAAAAGTCACTAGATATATTGTATATATACACTTCAATATTTTAAATATAACTTTAATATGTTGTATGATGTATTATCATACATTATTTAAATTGTAAAGTATATTTACATATCATGGCATCAGGGTTATTACAGTTAACTATAATATATACGCATACCAAATATAAATAGGAAAAAATAGTTGAAATATTAGGAGAAACACACTTTGCACAAGGTCTATATATAGAATATGCCCCAAATATTGACTGTGTCCTGCATTCGTGTCAGAAGAGAGCGATTTCCAGCAGTTCTAACGGTATTTCCTTCCATCTTCAGGGTAAATAGTTATTAAAAAGCTCTGTTCTTCTGCTCTATGAAGCCTCCAGGTGGAAAGATCAGATGTCAGGTTTAACATTATTGACAGAATCTTGTTTACTAAAGTTCCAGCTCGACTGTTAGCAGTTGTTACCCTGTTCTTCTCCTCCGCCCACCATCAGTGTCTCATGATCAAGATCTTCGTCTTCTTTGGAACCTTATTTGAGCGTTTGAGTTTGAATTCTATTTTGAAATTATACATTTCCTCCCAAAATGTCATTTACATAATGTATTTGGCCTGAAATAATGATCTTTTATTATCATTGTCAAGTACAAGTATTCCATGCAGTTTCTGAATCAGTATGTGGTCATAAAACCAATATGAGGTGATTATAATTTTACATGAATTATAAATATGATGCACGACACTGCCCAGAGATGTCATGCCATCTGCCCAGGCATTTTCAGAATGGGAGCCTCCTTTCTTACAGTGATCTAGATGTTATATCATGTTTATTTTACAGTATGAGTTTGATGTTTGTTTACTGATTAACTCCTCCACCAACCTTGATAACAAACCACAACACACATCTAACACCTTAAGCTCTGGTCCAAAGGACGGCTTTGCCTCATTCGACACATGGCCGGTCCCAAAATCTTGTTCCTGGCATAAAGCGAGTTTAATCTTGAACCAGTTGGATAACGTAACTCAATAAAATTAGTTTCCATATTGACAGCCGTAATTGATTTTTTTCATAACCAATAATATTTTCAACATTAATTGTTATTTTCCTGTTTATTAATATAAATCTGTTTTACAATGATCTGTAATGTGACTTACAATGAACCTGCAACCAAATATCAATTAAGCTCAAGGAAAAACACACTTACAGATCATTATACTTCATATTGTTTATGGTTTATGATGGTTATGATGATGAATCTCATCTAGTGCTCTCACAAAAGCCCTTCTGTTGGATAAATGCGTCATCCGCAGCCGGTGTAACGCAGTAATGCGCAGCGACAATAACTGAAAACCAGTGATTTGGTGGAGAGAGAGCCTGACCTCCTTCCAAACACACGAGTCGTGACTCAAATCATTAGTGTGAGCGAGGAGAGACTCCGCTTTCATCATGTGAAGAGAAGCGCGGGCTGTCCTCGTTTGCCTTCGCAGGCTAAGAATAGAGCGCAGGACTCACATTTACATTCGTTTCAGGAGAAAACCAAACACAAACCCTGAGAAATAGACTTGTCTTCTGAGATCAGATGCATATTCAATGCTTTCATTCAGCAACGATGCTTTAAATCAGTAAAGACGTTTATAATGTTAGATTTAGATTAAATCAATGCTGTTCTTTTGAACTTTATATTCATCTGTGAATCCTGAAAAATCAAATGCATCAAGTGCAGCACGACTGTTTTCAACATTGATAATAATCAGAAATGTTTAGCATTTTTTATGATTTCTGAAGATCATGTGACACTGAAGACTGGAGTAATGATGCTGAAAATACAGCTGCACATCACAGAAATAAATTACAGTTTAACACATATTCATATAGAAAACAGCTGTTTTACATTATAATAATATTTCCCATTATTTATGTATTTTTGATCAAATAAATGCAGCCTTGGTGAGCAGAAAAGACTTGTTTTTGTTCGT
Source organism: Oxygymnocypris stewartii (assembly GCA_003573665.1). Lineage (NCBI taxonomy): Eukaryota > Metazoa > Chordata > Actinopteri > Cypriniformes > Cyprinidae > Oxygymnocypris > Oxygymnocypris stewartii. The sequence goes on from QVTF01020020.1 coordinate 74,947, forward strand.
CACCTGCTATGATTAAACCAAGAATATTTGGGAATTGTCAGGTTTTTTTAGAAGCACATGACAAAAATTAACATTTATTTATTTAGTCATTAAGCAGACGCTTTTCTCCAAACGAGGACATTATAGAACTAATCAAAACCAACAAAAGAGCAACAACATGCGAGTGCTATTACAAGACCTGGTTAGCCGAACGCAGCACACGTAGGAACGTTGTTTTATTAACGAGTATATAGAAAATAGAAAAATAAAACCTAGTGTTAGTTTTACAAGAAAAGATAGCAGTTAGAGAATAAACATGCAATTGATAGAGGGTCAAATGTGTGTTTTTTTAAAGAAAAAAAACAGATTAAGATAAAACCGAATTAGAATAGAGAGTGCTAGAGTTAGAGGATCAAATAAAGATGGGTAAGGATTGAGTTGGGCAGGTCACCGGATGGGAACAGTTAATGTTAAAGTCTGTGAAAGTGATTTTGTGCTTCTCTGGGATGGTACAGTAATGCGTCGTTCACTTACAGAACGCAAGCTTCTAGACTCATCCACTCAAACTTGCTTTACAAACGAATATTTTTCAAATCTTTAGTTTGTCGTCTGGTTGATTTAGTTTAGCGTTGTTTATTCAGTAAAAGCTCTTTAAGGCTTAGTTCACACTGCAGGCTAAAGTGGCCCAAATTCGACTTTTTTGCCCAAATGTGACCCATATCTGATTTTCTTATGACAGTCTGAACAGCACAAATCCGATTTAGTCAAATCACTTTCATATGTGGTCCTAAATCTGATACATATCCGATGTTTTGCAAAGCAAAGCGACTTCAGTCTGAACGGCCATGTTTACGTCATTGAAACGCGACAGACGTCACAATACTGCGCTGGACGAGACGGGAAGATTAAAATCACAATGGTAGACACTAATATCACTTCGTTATTTAGGCTCCGATTGCACATTAACTTAAAAATAGCTAAACACACGCTAACACGAGCAGCACGTCTTCTGCGCATGCGGGTCACTTCAGGGCCGTGTACGGTTCACACATGAGACTGATATCACGATGTGAACAACAGCGCAAGAAAATCTGATCTGAGCATTAAGACCTGCAGTGTGAACTAAGTCTTAGAGTAACTGTACAAGCGTCCAGCTGCTTCTCGGGTCATATCTTGACTGATTTTTATCAAGCATCAGAATAACTGCAGTCATATTTCCAGTGTCGGGGGGGTAATGCGTTACAAGTAACGCGAGTTACATAATCAGATGACTTTTTTCAAGTAACTAGTAAAGTAACGCATTACTTTTTAATTTATTAGAAAATATCTGAGTTATTTTTCTCCATTTATTGATGACGGTGCACCGTGTGAACATGATCTTACTGTAGTAGACTAAATATGAATGTGTATTAATTCATCCCACTCACAAAAAACAGATTCAGTATTCATCAAAATGAATTAAAACAGTGAAATACAAACTCAGAATATACCTGCAATAATTAAATATGTTAAACAACACAAATATATCTAATCTCATTTTATTAACCGAGTGTTTGCTGCTGATCTTTGATGATCAGTTCAATCATAATAATAATAAAAATGACTTTAGATAAACTATCATTGTGTTTTATTGCTGAAGAGTGTTGAACTTCTCCTGTGTTCTTCTGTACAGACGTGATTTACTCGTCCTTCAGTCTGAGGTTTATTCATTACACTTTTTGGTGTGAAAGCTTTTATATTTGCTATAAATATAACTTATTGTATTAAAAACAAACTATCAAGCCCTGCTCATATTTAAAAAGTAACGCGAAAGTAACGCAAAAGTAACGTAATGCATTACATTCCATAAAAAGTAACTAAGTAACATAATTAGTTACTTTTTTAGGGAGTAACGCAACATTGTAACGCATTACTTTTAAAAGTAACTTTCTCCAAAACTGTGTATCTCCAGATGAACACAGTTTTACTTGTTTCTCCATCAATCATGTTTTAGTCTCAAATCTGATCATCAGGATCTTATTTCTTCATCTCTCGATCAGCATCGTGTTATATACAATCTCATCGTAATAAGACATATTACTGGAGATATAGAGCGACACTGATGTTACATCGTTTTATGTCAGTATCTGTTATAAAGATTTACATTACAAGCATCAGAAATGAATTATATGTCAGCATCTGCACTAAATTCATGTTTTGCTGTGAATAAAATTAAGCAGTTTCCCTCCATATCTCACTATATCAGCCATCAAATATGATAATCAACAAACTCTATAAACAATTCGATTTCTCTGACTATGATTTCATATTTCAGGCACTACATGGATTTATTTAATCTAATATATGAAATCATGTTACACGACTGGATGCAATGATGCAACACAAACAATGAGGAAACTCATGATTGACGAGCTCTTAATCCTGGTGTAATGAAGCTAAACGAAAGGAAGGAAGAAAGATTTATTCGCACTCCTGCGTCATGATTATGAGGATTAGATGAACATGTTTGCTCGTCTGTTAGCATGATCGGCCTCACACACTGTAAGCAAAGACAAGCGTTCACAGATGCATGCTGTCTGAACATGGCTGATATCATCTATATTTGACGGCCATCTGGACACGCTCGCGTCACACCGCAGATATTACTCAAAGTGCCATCGGGTCGAGTTTTCGTGCAAGCACAACATAAACTACCTTAAAACATTTCTGTGCAAGTGACGGAAATCCAGGCCGCTCAAATGTGCTTCGTAAATAAATAAAGCCCCATCTGATGTCTATCTAATAATTACAAAGGCTGGGGTCTGAAGAGCTAAACGAGGACAACTTTGAAGTTTCCGAAGTTAAAAATGGTGTCCCAAATGAGTCTGGTCATTAAGCATGGCTAATTACTCTGCTGGGTCACATGCTGCGTTCTGGCCCTCGGTGCAGATATACGCAGGTGAACACTAACCAGCAGATTCAGAAACACTGTTACAAAGAAGAAGAAGAATCCAAGGCACTGCTTCTGGTCCAAAAAAGTACAAAAATAAGCCTTTATTCACATTCTGGCCAATAAACATTAAACATGCCTAAAACTCTGCTCACTGATGTATTTCAGCCAGAGAAAAATATAATTAATTATATATATATTATAATTATGTATATAATTAGGGTTGGGCGATATAGCAGAAAATATAAATATATTATTTCGTTATTATTTATATCTTTATATATTATATACACACACAACACACATATATATATATATTTGTGCTGTCAAACAATTATTCACATCCAAAATATGTTTTTGTTTACATAATATACGTATGTGTGTATATTTATTATGTATATATAAACAAATACATTCATGTAATGTATATATTTATTATAATAAAAATCTATTGTTTATATTAAGAATATTTATATAAATAATAAAAATGTATATGCATGTTTTCTAAATATATACTGTATTTATATATACACATAATAACACACACACACACACACACACACACACACACACACACACACACACACACACACCACACACACACACACACACACACACACACACACACACACACACACATTTTTTTTTCTTTTTTTGTTTTATTAAAAGTTGCTCTTATTATTAAAAAATTGCTCTTCTTTGCAAAGTAGACAAAATGTTTACTATTAAATACAAAAAATTATAAATCTAGTGAACAAAAATAAAATAACATTCAAAATCAAACTGATATTTAAAGCCAAGGAGTAAAATAAACAAATAAACGGAAATGTAACAAATACATAAAAAAAAATTATTTTGGTTGTTGCATCAAAAGCAAGTTAAACAAATCAATTAAACTATTCAGCGGTGATCGTCGTGACCCACGAGTCAAATTAACTCATCTCTATTAGCTAAAGTTTGACTATTATTGCCAATATACACAATATTCCCTAACGATAATGAGAGCAAAGATAGCTTAATACAATTGTTAACATTAAATGTATTTGTTTGCAGCACTATATATAATAGAATTAAAAAAATGTAACACTTTGCTTCCAAAAATTAATGTTTGCAATTTGGGGATGGATGAATAAAAAAATATTATCATTAATAAATATGAATAAGTATTATTAATATTGTGATTAGATATCAATATTGCTACAAAATACTATTATAATTATTAATACTACAATAAAAATGACTAAATAAAAACCTAACACTTTTTTTAAACATTACAACTGTAAAATTAAATATTAATATTTATGGCTGTCTTTAAGCGTTACAGAAAAACACACAGAGTGCATCACATTAAAATTCAAGCACCACTAAATCTAACGTAAACAGTTAATAAAACTCTTCTGCGAAGGCCAATTATAGATTATGAAATGCTGGATTAGTTTCATCTTTTGTCTTCTCCAGATGATAACTGATGGACTGTGAATTATTGTGATGTTTTATCAGCTCTCATTCTGACGGCA
>QVTF01020021.1:0-79287 GCA_003573665.1 Oxygymnocypris stewartii
TCCCGAGCACGGCGAGGAGAAGGTCAACATGTACTGCGTGACGGACGAGCAGCTGATTTGCTCACTGTGCAAACTGGTCGGGCATCACCGTGAACACCAGGTGGCAGCACTGGGAGAGCGATTCGACAAGCTGAAGGTGAGAGGCCGGTTTACAATATTGGGGGTTTTATTTGTTTCTGAAAAAAATTGCAATTGCGATTTTAAAATGCAATATAATAAGAATTCCTTGCATCATGTTCAGAAACAGTACAGGTGAATACGAGAATAAAAAAATTAATAAAACACATACGAAGATTTCTGACTCAAGGACCTTAAGAGAAGATCTGGTAGGGATTTACGATTTGGGGAATTTTCTCATTAAAAATGGCAGTTCGCGATTTTAAAATGCAATATAATAAGAATAATTTACATCACGGTAAAAAACAGTAAGAGACCGTTTTCCAACATAGGGATGAATGAACTGGTTGGGCTACACAATTTAAGACATTTTCTGAAAATAAAATTGCGATTTAAAATGCAAAATAATAATTCACATCACGGTAAAAAATGGTAAGAGACCGTTTTCCAACATAGGGATGTAAGAAGTTTTAAGGCTACACAATTTAAGAAATTTTCTGATTAAATATTGCAATTTTCTCAGTTCAGAATAAAAATGATTAGAAAACTAAACAAAATAACGTAATTTACTAGTGGTTCTGACAAAATGTTCATTGGTTAAGTCTTATAAAAATATATATTAATTTGAACAAAATAAAAATAAACATTAAATGGAGTCACTTCATAAAGACTTCTTTCACTAATGCAATCTCCTGAATGAATGATTCAATGACAAATACTTTTTCAACGGGCTGTCGTTAACAATACAAGTGTTAAGATACTGTCGTTTTGATCGCTGCTGTAGAGTACTTATACTGCTACTGTACGTGTTTATACCCAAACTATAAACCTTTATACCAGTACTTCTTAAGGATGCACCAAAATTAATATTTTTGGCCGAAGCCGAACAAAATGAAACACTTGGTCGACTACTGAACACGGTTTTTCAAATTTTTCCCCCATGTAAGCCTATTTTGCAATTTTTTCACCATTACATAAATTAAATAGCCGAGAAGTGCTTTTTACTGTTTTGTCCTGCTTTTCAAATAAAACAACAATTACATTTTTTTACTTAACACCAACAAAGCACATTTTTTGAGACCCCTTCCTTGAATGTATTCCCTTCTTGCATGTATTATTTTCTGTACAAATAAATGCAGCCTTGCTGAGAAGAGACTTCTTTTAAAACATTAGAATATATTACAGATCCCAATTAAAACACTGTGTGTGAATTTTATAATAAATGTATTAATAGAGCTGTTGTAGGGTCATTATTATTGTCTTGTTTTTTTTTTATTTTACAGAACAACATTCAAATTACAATACTAGCATTTATGAATGTTGATGGGGCTTTTATTTTGGCGGAAACCCGCAGGAAGACCTCAGTGCTTCTTTTCTGTTGACAGCAGATTTATAATGATTCTGACGAGTTTGGGAAGATGTTTGTCGTCGTATCACATTGACACATGCCTTAAAAAACTAATACAAGTGTTACTGAGCAGCTGACGAGTAACAGTGTTTCAGCGCAGGTTTTTCTCGCGCTTTGGACTTGAACCCTGGCGCCGCGAGCTCGTGCATCGCTGTTTGAATAACTTGCATGCAATCCGTACGTGTATTATAAAACATAACATTCTGCAGTTTATTTACTAATCACTTCAGGCCATTTCTTGATTTCAATCATCACAGTATCCAGCATCATCCATCCTTCCTCTTCTCATCGGAGACAGTGCTAAACAGTCTCTCAGTCGGTGCTTTGTGTTTGTAATGAGTTTTTGCGTCTTTCTCTGACAGTTTTAAATACTTCCACACTGCAGACACGTTAGCTGCATTAGCACTATTTGATCGCGTCACGTCATTGTTCGGTATTTATTCGGTCTTCTCGCGTATTCGGCCACAATTTCGGTTGCCGAACATCACTAGTACTTCTGTTATTTAAATGTCTGTAACACAGAAATAAAAGACTGTTTGTGTTGCTCTTTCTGGACCGGCAGCAGCATGAATGCAGATCTGAATGTCTTTAACACCTGCTTCACATCGTAAGCGTCAGAGGGGGGGTGATATGACCAAAATCTTATATCACGATATGACAAATTTTATATCACAATAACGATAACAATATATATCATGATATAGTGATTTGTTTTCTTTTAAAAAGGTTTTTATTATATTAAAATCTTTAACACCATATCATTTTCATAATCCTTGTCACCAATGTCAATATCAAACTAATACAAGCCTAAAGAGAGATAAAAAATAACTCAACCTCACTGAAGATAAATAAACAGTCAGTGATGAAATAAGGATAAGAAACTAATTGCAAGCAAAAGGACAAAAAACTACAATAAATAATAAACGCTACATACATTGTGTAAATTAATTAGTCTTCACTGTGTTAATTATATATATTTATATCTATTATAGACATAATTAACACGTGTGTTATGTATAGATTCTATACATATTATAAATATATCATTATTATTGTTATTTATTCTCATTAAAGTTACAAAAGTGATTTAGTCGAGCAGTGAGAGATGTAGCAGTGTGCTGTGATTAACATGAATGAATATTGGAACGCTTCCCCTTTAAGAGCGAAGTCCGGATCAATATTGGAATGCTTCCCCTTTAAGAGCGAAGTCCGGATCAATATTGGAACGCTTCCCCTTTAAGAGCGAAGTCCGGATCAATATTGGAACGCTTCCCCTTTAAGAGCGAAGTCCGGATCAATATTGGAACGCTTCCCCTTTAAGAGCGAAGTCCGGATCAATATTGGAACGCTTCCCCTTTAAGAGCGAAGTCCGGATCAATATTGGAACGCTTCCCCTTTAAGAGCGAAGTCCGGATCAATATTGGAACGTTTCCCCTTTAAGAGCGAAGTCCGGATCAATATTGGAACGCTTCTCCTTTAAGACCGAAGTCCGGATCTAATACACTGTTACATTGCGTTTCCTCTTTCTGCCGTTTACTCGCTCTTAAGACCTAAATCGCTGTGTTAATGAGGATACTTGCAAAGACGGGGATTCTGACGCATATAAGTGTGTTTATGTAATCGTTCAAAGTCGGCGGAAAAGAAAAAGCGCTCCTCTCACACAGAAAGAGACGCGCACGCATATAACTCTGTTGTTTGTGTTTCAACGGCTTAAAATCGGTTGTTTTAAAACTGCAGTGCTTATAAACGCGTGAGCATGCTACAGATGTAGTCCTCGTTTAGTAACGAGCTCCTGGTTGTGTCCTGGTTCTGTCTCCCGTCACATAACGGCGTATAAAGATCTCAGTCACTCAAATGATGAAAAGGTTTTACCGTAAACAATGTATTTTACTACACCATGATATAAACGATAGAACATAATATGAAACGATAGCCTTTTTATTTCATCCATCCGATACATATTGTCATATCGCACAGCCCTAAGCGTGTTTAAAGCAAGATCGCATTTTTATAATGATTAATGGTGCAGCTCTAATGTAAACACTGTTAATGTTTTGCAAGGATATCGGCACGTTCTCACGAGATCTCGTCACATCTCTAATGATCTCTAAATTCAGATTGGACGAGCTACATTCAGAAATGCTTTCTCTGTCTTGAGCCGACCTGGCAGGATAAATCAGCTCGGGATCCCTCAGGAGTTTCATGTGGGTTTTTATAATAGAGCTTTTTATTTATGAGTGAAATAAGGTCTGTGGTTAACATTCCTTCAAGTTTTGTTCTTCAACCTAAACTACAGTCAGACCTCAAAGGTTGTTGTTAAAGTAGTTAACAGTTGCTTTATAAGATTCTACAGCGCTGAATCATCAAGCACATAAACGCACATCCTTTATGATTCAGAACCGTTATTGTATAACACTCCTGAAAAGATGATTCTCTTCCACAATATCATCCGCTCTATTAAAGACAAGTTTATATGTGCTTGCCAACTTTAGTCTAACAAACTATATTTCTTGGCAGAACAATTTTTAGGTATTTGCCTTTTATCATATGTGCTGGGATTGTATAAAAAGTTCAACAAGGCTTTGTATTTGTTTCATAATCAGTTTTATTTCTTCTTATTATTATTCATTGTTATATATTCACACTTTAAGAACGAAAGCGAGAGAGATTTTCAGAAAACAACGAACAATGAGAATCACCTTGAAGAATGGGAATTACACTAATAAAGTTAATTGTCCTTTAATTTAGTAAATTATACATAAATTGAATTTAAGCAGAAAGTTTTAGAATTTTGTGAATATTTTCAGAAAATCTTAACTGTCATGATAATACCAAAATTAAAATAAAACAAATATAAATAACTTAATAAGCAATAAATATCATAATATTTGCATTATTATATATGTAATATAAGTAATAGTTAAGTACTAAAATAACTAAAAAATAATTGAAAATCACCTTGAACAATTATGAGAATTACAAAAAGGTTAATTGCATCCTAATTTTATAAATTGTGCATAAATTGAATTTAAGCAGATCGTTTCTTTAATTGCCATGATAATAATGTCAATATAATGCACAAAATAAATAATGATAATCAGATTATTATCAGATAATAATAATAATAATGCAGATAATAATAATGATAATATGTAAGCAGAACATTATGATAATAAACAAGATAATAATGTCAAAATAGTGAAAAAAAAATCATAATGATCCTAAAAATGTGCATAATTAAAAATATAATAATTAAATGTATATTATTGCATCTTATTATTTTATTTCACCTCACTGCAACATTACTTTTGTTTAGTTTTACTTGAACGACTAAAATATCTAAACTAAATAATGAGAAATGAGTTGAAAAAATGTGTGTCTGTGGTCTGTGTCTGTGTCTGTCTGTGTCTCTGTGTCTGTGTCTGTGTCTGTCTGTGTCCTCTGTGTCTGTGTCTAGTGTCTGTGTCTGTGTGTGTCTGTGTCTGTGTCTGTGTCTGTGTGTGTCTGTGTCTGTGTGTGTCTGTGTCTGTGTCTGTGTCTGTGTGTGTCTGTGTCTGTGTGTGTCTGTGTCTGTGTCTGTGTCTGTGTCTGTGTCTGTGTGTGTCTGTGTCTGTGTGTGTCTGTGTCCTGTGTCCTGTGTCTGTGTCTGTGTCTGTGTGTGTCTGTGTCTGTGTCTGTGTCTGTGTCTGTGTGTGTGTCTGTGTGTCTGTGTGTGTGTCTGTGTGTCTGTGTTCTGTGTGTGTGTGTGTGTGTGTGTGTGTGTCTGTGTCTGTGTGTGTCTGGTGTCTGTGTGTGTCTGTGTCTGTGTCTGTGTGTTGTGTCTGTGTGTCTGTGTGTGTGTCTGTGTCTGTGTCTGTGTCTGTGCGCGTCTGTGTGTGTGTGTGTGCACGTGTTTGCTGGAGGGAATGAATGATTCATCTGCTCAGACATTGTGCTGCGGCTCGTTGAGCTGTATGTTGTGTTGCAGCATCATATGACCTATTTACAGCTCGATGAGGATCTGAAGCTTCAGTCAGTCTGCTGTAAACATGATTCTCTGCCTGAGCATGCTTGCGCTGATCATGTGATGCACATACACACAAACACAAACACAGAGCGGCTCATGTGTCACGTGTGACCCAGAAATGACATATAATACTGTGTTATGTTATGTCTTTGTCATCTGTTTCATTACAAATAATATAATGAGCATAATAATTTGAATGGTTAATGATCATGGATATGAGAATCTCTCATTTGGTAACAAAAATATTTTTTACTAAAACCATACAAAAATATTTTGTTGATTGAAATAAATGTAATGTCAATTGAAATTAAATTATAAAACATAATAAATTAAATCTCTCTATATAGTATTATTTCAAATTGTTTTCATTTCAGATTTATTTCAAAAAAAAAAAAAGATATATATATATTTAATTATTTCAATTAATATTTATTTCAAGTATCATCATTTCAGTCATGGTGATATTTATGTCTTTTCATTAAACAATGAGAATCACCTCAGAATAATGAGAATTACGAAAAAAAAATGTAATTAATGTTTTGTTAAATTTAAGTTGATGCACTAAAATTACTAAAACTAAATAAACTCAAACTGAAATGAATGAATACATTAAAAAGATATAGACATATTAAAGTCAAAACCACATCAAAATTGCTAAAAATGTAATTAAATTAAATTAAATGAATATTAACTAAAACTAAAATACTACGGAAGTTCTAAGCGGCCATGCATTATTATAATTTTTCCGTCTTGTTTTCTCGTGATCACGACATAACAAAAGTTGTTTTGTCGTTATCACGACTTAATTTTCTCGTGATCACGACATAACGAAAGTTGTTTTGTCGTTATCACGACTTAATTTTCTCGTGATCACGACATAACGAAGTTGTTTTCTCGTGATCACGACTTAATTTTCTCGTGATCTCGACATAACGAAAGTTGTTTTGTCGTTATCACGACATAACGAAAGTTGTTTTGTCGTTACCACGACTTAATTTTCTCTGTGTATTCGGCATGAGAAAATGCTATAGAAGCAGCATCATCGCAGCATCATGGATGATCGTATTCGCTTTTACTTTGATCAGGGACTCACTGAAACTGAAATAGCTCTGTGTTTGTCAGTGATTGACGACTTACACATAAGTGTTCGACACTTGAGAAGGAGGCTGTCGGATCTGCAACTTTATATAAGACAATATAGCGACCCTGAACGTGTAGTCACTTGTAGTCAAATTCAATTTCCTCGGGGACGTCCCTCTCTCTCAATGCAGAGATAAAGTCCATATTTGCTGCAGGAAATTAGTAATTTATGATGAAGATATCAGCCGCTAGCGCGTACACCATAATATTCGCCAGAAACATTCACAAGGTGCGGGATTTTCTCGCGATAGCTACAATTACGTCGTGAGAAAACGGTTTTTACGTTGAGATCCACAACTTTCGTTATGTCGAGATCACGAGAAAATTAAGTCGTGATCACAAGAAAACAAGACAGAAAAATTATAATAATGCATGGCCGCTTAGAACTTCCGTAAAAATACTATAGAAATGTGACTAAAAATAACACTTAAGAGCATGTCGAGCTTCTGCAGAACCAAAAATCATCTGATTATCTTTCTTTTTGTTTTGTTTTGAATTGTTTTACTCCTAAAATGTTTCGGGTTAAAATAAGTTACATGTATTGTGTAATGTATATCTTGCATAGATTACATGTAACTGTAAGATAGAAAACTAGACCCAGAACCCTGTATAAGTGTTGTTTATTGTAATGAATAATAGAAAGAGGTTATATTTTCTGCTAGAACATTTTAGAGAGCCTGAAGAGGTTATAAATCTTTCAGACGAGCACTTTTCTTTTGACACGCAAACACTTCTGACTCCAGAAACATGTCCTTTATTAAATTAAACCGCTGGCTGTGAATCACGTCACTCTGTCGTGTGCTTTCTTTCAATGTTATTCAGAATTATATTAGATCACGTATCCATGTAGTGATCTAATGATCTGTGCTGATCGGTGTGTTTATTTACACGAAGTACAAATATCCCGCCTTGTAAAGGCTATTAACATTAACTCCGCCCACCAACGTGAGATCGGGATGACAACACTGCACAAAGATGCACGTTTAATATCAGTTTCAGTTTTAATATCTGTGCTTTTCGACGCGCTCGACCCGAGTTCGAGCTCAGCTTTTGCCTTTTTCAAATCTCATATTGCATCGGAGAGGCATTTATTTTCAATAAAATAAAGTATGGGATAGGTGTTGGGAGGGCTTTATTGATGGCATATATCTTAATATTTGAATTAAAGCTATAATTTACACTCAATCCGTTATTATTGCGTACTGTTTTATAATGTGCTACAATACCGAGGTGCAGATAACTGCCACTGTTTGCAATAATTAGTATAAATAGCAGAACATATTGCTATTTTAACAGTGTAAATAGAATCTATAGCTATTTGCGTTTTTTGTTAATAACATCTATCACTATTTACACTTGGTGAACAATATAGCATCAGACAATATAGTATTTTAACATGAACTACACAAAAATAAAACGGTGTGGAATTTACTTTGAAGTCATTTTTACATTTCACAAATAATTACACAGAAACGGCAAGTAACATTAAATTCAACATACAACGTGAAATGTTTTGTGAATGGTTTCTAGGTGGTTGCATCGATGCGTGTGTAGTTAGACACACATCTGATTGATTGCATGAATTAAACTGATGTTTTGTGAATGGTTTCTGGGTGTTTGCATCGATGCATGTGTAGTTAGACACACATCTGATTGTTTGCATGAATTAAACTGATGTTTTGTGAATGGTTTCTGGGTGGTTGCATCGATGCATGTGTAGTTAGACACACATCTGATTGTTTGCATGAATTAAACTGATGTTTTGTGAATGGTTTCTAGGTGGTTGCATCGATGCATGTGTAGTTAGACACACATCTGATTGATTGCATGAATTAAACTGATGTTTTGTGAATGGTTTCTGGGTGTTTGCATCGATGCATGTGTAGTTAGACACACATCTGATTGTTTGCATGAATTAAACTGATGTTTTGTGAATGGTTTCTAGGTGGTTGCATCGATGCATGTGTAGTTAGACACACATCTGATTGTTTGCATGAATTAAACTGATGTTTTGTGAATGGTTTCTAGGTGGTTGCATCGATGCATGTGTAGTTAGACACACATCTGATTGATTGCATGAATTAAACTGATGTTTTGTGAATGGTTTCTGGGTGTTTGCATCGATGCATGTGTAGTTAGACACACATCTGATTGTTTGCATGAATTAAACTGATGTTTTGTGAATGGTTTCTGGGTGGTTGCATCGATGCATGTGTAGTTAGACACACATCTGATTGTTTGCATGAATTAAACTGATGTTTTGTGAATGGTTTCTAGGTGGTTGCATCGATGCATGTGTAGTTAGACACACATCTGATTGTTTGCATGAATTAAACTGATGTTTTGTGAATGGTTTCTAGGTGGTTGCATCGATGCATGTGTAGTTAGACACACATCTGATTGTTTGCATGAATTAAACTGATGTTTTGTGACTGGTTTCTAGGTGGTTGCATTGATGCATGTGTAGTTAGACACACATCTGATTGATTGCATGAATTAAACTGATGTTTGTGAATGGTTTCTGGGTGGTTGCATCGATGCATGTGTAGTTAGACACACATCTGATTGTTTGCATGAATTAAACTGATGTTTTGTGACTGGTTTCTAGGCGGTTGCATTGATGCATGTGTAGTTAGACACACATCTGATTGTTTGCATGAATTAAACTGATGTTTTGTGACTGGTTTCTAGGTGGTTGCATTGATGCATGTGTAGTTAGACACACATCTGATTGATTGCATGAATTAAACTGATGTTTTGTGACTGGTTTCTAGGTGGTTGCATCGATGCGTGTGTAGTTAGACACACATCTGATTGTTTGCATGAATTAAACTGATGTTTTGTGAATGGTCTCTAGGTGTTTTCATTGATGCATGTGTAGTTAGACACACATCTGATTGTTTGCATGAATTAAACTGAGTGTGGGATGCTGCAGTGGGACGATTATTTAGGGCTTTTTCGGAAAAAACCCAAACCAAGTTGGTGCAATAAAAGTATTTTAGTCAACACGATACAGATGTTCATTTAGCTGAACTGACCAAACACACTTCTTTCTTTGCAAACATACTGCAACGCTCTCAGACAATACGTGATGAAAAAAGGAAGTCGGGGGGTTTCCTCTTGTTGGAAAGCGTATTTGTTTCTACACCTTTGTCTGGAAGCACCGCTGTTCCTTCCTGAGAAAAACCACAGACAGTACAGTAATCGTTTCCAGAGATCATATTTCACGGGGCTTTGTCAGATAGCTGCACTTGAAAACGAGCATGTTCTGCAGAAATATCAGCCGAGACTTGTTATTTTTAACATGCATCTTTGTTTCTACTTATTTCCCTGTGAATGAGGCCTGTGGAAACATTTCTCTTCCGATCGAGCTTAGGAAGGAAAGTTCAGAAATGATCAAATCTCATTTATTTTCCCGCCAATGGAGATCTTAAAGGAATAGTGCACCTAAAAATGAAAATGTACTCACCCTTAATGCCTAAGTATATTTCTTTACGTTAGCGTATGTGCACAGTCGCACGCGCAGCCTTGCAAAGTATACTTCATTTAACTCGTACACCGTCATTGTACGAGTTAAATGTAAACTTCATTTACACAGTCGTTCGACGCATGCGCTTTACGCCAAATTGCACGGAAGAAAAATAGGGGGCGATTTCGGACAGAGCAGTCTACGCTTATTCCGGAGGCGAGTGAAGCCGTATGTTTATGTCATTTTTCTTCGGCTACCTTGTGAATCGATACCCCCCCCCCCATGGCAGCGTTTCCACCTTGCGGATAAACTAATTACTGCGCGTACAGTACAAGCGTACTGTTTTGATGACGAAATTCGCGTCATTCTCCAGATGTTAACTGATGGACTGTGGATTATTGTGATGTTTTTATCAGACTCTCATTCTGACGGCACCCATTCACTGCAGAGCATCCATTGATTTGTACTCATAGATCCCGTTTTGAAACTTCTCTAATGCCTGCCAACAATAGGAGCTCTGCTCAACATTTTCCCCACCTTTCTATGGCTCTTAACATGTATTGCATTAATGTTTTAGTGGTTCGGATAAAAGCCTCTATTTTTGATGCTTTTCTGAAATGCAACTGAAGACTCTGTGGCCTAAAAAACTTAAAAAGCTCTGTAAGTGATGTTCGGCGGTCCATGCAGAGTCATGTGGGATTTTCCTTCTGCTTCATATTATAATGGCTTTTCTTTGCTCAATGCTCTGAAGATGTACTGTATAGGTACTCTAGTGTTATCTTTACAATTGTGCGATTGTCAGCAGCGTCTCCTGAGGGTCGATGATGCTAGAATTTCTTCTACTTCAGTCAGGATAGTTTACGCAGTTTTGCACATCTATAAATGTTGCTAAACAGGTTTAATCATCATGTATTGTAGAAACCTTGACTTGGTAATGTTAATAGTTGACCCAAAAATGTACTGAAAATGTGCTCAGCCTCAGGTCATCCGAGATGAGTTTGTTTCTTCATCAGATTTGAAGAAATGCAGCATTGCGTAAATTGCCCTCCACTGCAGTGAATGGGTGCCGTCAGAATGAGAGTCTGATAAAGGCATCACAATAACCCACAGTCCATCAGTTAACATCTGGAGAAGACAAAAGATTTGAGCAGTTTTGAGTGAACTCTTCCTTTAATGTTGATGACCTGCTCCTTTTCAGTATTCAGGTTAAATTAAAAACATGTTGTTGTTTTGCAGAGTGCATCATTTAATTCACCGCTCATGATTAATTCTGCATGCATACTTCTAAATAAGCACACACACATGCAGTACAAAAAGGCCTGATGATGTCAAATGCATAATTTAATACTTGGTTTAATTTGTGCATTATTGCTCATCTTGAAATGACTGCATCGCTGCAATATTCATCATTGTTCCACAGTAAACTTGTGCATAATCTGCGATGGTTTTTCCAATTGCCCAAAATGAAGTAGGAATGTTTTTCATTTGCTATTCGTGTTAAAATCCCAAAGATAAACAGATGAATAATCTGAGAAAACGTATCCGGGATTAAATATCATATAAATCAGAGCTCTGTCAGAGAATATGATTTCCATCTCTCTGCTCGTCTATTTTTAGCGTCGTGCACATTACACATGCTCTCTTTGGTCTCTTGTCATCGTTTGAACTCACTGACCTCATTTCCTAACCTCTCAAATTAAACTCTCAAAAATCATATTTTACATGCATTTGCTGCTTTATTTACTGGCCTGACCGATTAACCATCTGATATTTGAATTACATATTTTTTAAGGATTTTTTTTTTTAATATTCTGCATTGTTTCTAGGTCACTAAACAATTAAGCAAATTAGTGCCATGTTGTGAGCATGTACATGTCTTTGTACAGATTACAGATCTTAAATTAAATTAATCTTAAATTAAAAACATGATCATCAGATTGTGTCTAATCAGTGTAGTTTTACCAGCATTTATATATTATTATAGCTTTTGTTCATAAGTTTAATTCGATTTTTGACATTTGCTTTTTTCATTTTAATTCTAGTTAAAGTTTTAGTGATTTTGTTGAGTTCTTGTCTTTTTTGTTTGTTTTTTTATGTCTATAGTTTTTGTTGTTTTAGTTTATTTAGTTTAATTTATTTGAGTATTTATACTAAATGAAAATGCTAAATGCTAATAAAAACAAGCAATTTTTTTAATTAGTATTTTATTTCAGTTTATGTTTTTAGTTATTTCAAATAATTTAAATGTTTTTTATATTTTATTAGTATATTTTCAGTTTTTCGTAATTTGAAAGTTTTTGATTTTTTTTTTAATTATGTCTAAATATTTTTTTTATTTTAGTTTTAGTTATTTTAGTATTTCACATAAAACAAAATGAGAAATGTTACCTTGGCAACTATATTCATTTTTTTTGGGGGGGGGGGGTTAATTTTTATTTCAGTTGATTAATTGTTTTAATTCTTATTTCTATATTTCCAGTTTTAATTTTAATATTAAAGTTTTAGTAATTTAGTAATTTTCATAACTTTATTAGTATTTTTTGTTATATCTGCATTTTCTGCAGAATTTGTGCCTTCACAACCAGCTGAAATAAAATAGATCTTATTTCAGTTAGTGCTTTTCTTATTTTAAGTAATGAAAATATATATTTTTAACAATTTTCATAAATTTGTTAGTTTGTAGATTTTTTTTTGATTTTTTTTTTTAATATTTTTTTTTTCAAAAATATTTTATTTCAGTTAATAGTTGTTATATTGTTAGTAATTAAACTATTTGGTTTTAGTTTCCATTCCAAAGCCATTTCATGCTCCCTTTCACTCATAATATAATCTGATAATATCGCTGGAGCTGTAATATTTTGTATTAAAAGGCAAAATAAAAGCTCTTTCACTCATGGTCTCAGACGTTTGGTCTGCACTGCTCGTGTGAAGCAGAAATGAGGTTGGAGCTTTTTTTAAAACCAAATCCGTGGCAGACGCCCCCACCCCCCCATTAGGCCCGCGGACACGCCACGTTTGACGAGCTTAACGACAGACCGGAGCATCAGTGCACGAGTCGCGCTTCAGACGAAAACACCGGCTTCTCCAAACTCAGTTATGGATGTAGGATATTTGGTAGATGATTCAGTTTTGCTGTTTTCCCTCAGCGAGTTCAACGGTGCCGATATGATATGAACAGGCTGTTGTTGTTTTTCTCCGCAGCACATGTTGGATTCAAACCTCAGCAATCTGATCAAGAGGAACAGCGAGCTGGAGAACCTGATGGCCAAGCTGATCCAGACGTGTCAACATGTGGAGGTAAAGCAAGCGCTGCATTACATCTTCAATCAGTTCATTATATTCACTTCAGTGTTTCTTTTACTCGTTCATCACTAAATACAAACACCTGCAAGCTGGAAAACATGTTTATGTTACAGTAATTCCTTCAAACTTTTATTAAAGTTACACTCATTTTGTTGTGTTTTTGTGATTTATTTGTTTAGAACTAAACGAAAATGAGAAATGTTGCCTTGGCCAGCAAAAATAAAGTACTTTTTAAACATTTTATTTCATTTCTGTTAATGTTTATCTTATTTCGAGTAATAAAATTGTCAGTTGCTGTTTTAGATGCTATTTTTATATTTTCAGTTTTCATTTTACTTTTAAAGTTTTAATATTTATTTATTTCTGTGATAAAAAAAAAATATGATATCCATATAGTTTTAGTTATTTTGTGATTCAATTAAATTGAAATGAAAAATGTAGATAAAATAAAGTACATTTAAAAAAATACGTTTGATTTTGTTTCAGTTTAATGTTTGTCTTATTTGAAGTAATGACGTTTTTTATAGTTTTAGATTTTATATTTCCAGTTTTAGTTACTGTTTTAGTAATATTGTTGTTTTTGTAATTTAAATTAGTTGTAATTAGTTGTATTTTGTGTTTTTTATGTGATGTCTATAGTTTAAGTTTGCCTTGGCATATAGCTAAAATAAAATAAGTTTAGTTGTATTTTAAAGAAATTAAGCCTATTTTTAAGATTATTTTAGGCATTATTGTGAGATTACTAGTCCATTTATATTAAAGCAAGTTACGTTTTTTAACTTAATTTTGTTTGTTTAAAGCCAGACCGCTGTTATTCTGCTTTTATTATGCAGATATTTTGATTATTATTATTATTATTAATAAATATGACTTTTTATAAAACATTGATGTATTTTATGATATCACTGTTGTTTTTGTTTTATAAAACCACATGTAACATGATTTTAGGCATGCAATGTCCCGCTACCGGCCTCCACATGATTCATTTTGATTGCATTGTTTTTATTTCAGCACAATGCGGCTCATCAGGAGAGCAAACTGACCGAAGAGTGCGACACGCTGATGAACATCGTACAGCAGAGGAGACAAATCATCGGCACGAAGATCAAAGAAGGAAAGGTAACTGAGCAATAACGCATTAAACCGATCAGAAGTGACCGTAGAGACATAATGTCACTGTATATTTCTGTTTCAGATAAATGCTGTTCTTTTGAACTTTCTATTCATCTGTGAATCCTGAAAATAAAATACATCAGTGTTTCCCCCAAAATATTGGGTAATTGCATTGATTATTGATGCTGCTTTGGCAGAGCTGGCCATGACGCGTGTTTGTCTGTTTCTAGGTGGTTCGCTTGAGAAAGCTAGCGCAACAGATCGCTAACTGCAAGCAGTTTGTAGAGAGATCGTCCTCGCTCATCACTCAAGCCGATCTGGTTCTGAAAGAGACGGATCACGCTCGATTCCTGCAGACCGCGAAGAGCATCTCAGAGCGGTGAGCACGCTTCATGCAAAAGTCAGTCTGGAGCCAAACTACAGAAAAAAAAATAGTGCAATCGTGTTTTTAAATCTAAAAAATACCTGTGTAAAGGTGCGTTCACTCCAGACGCGAATGAAGCGTTACGCGCGAATGATTTACATGTTAAGTCAATGCAAAGACGCGATAGACAATCCTGTGGCGCTATTCGCGCGAATGAGGCGGCGCGAATTTAGCGTTTGGGGCGTTTGACGCGCGAGTTGAAAAATCTGAACTTTGGCGGATATTCGCGCCGCGTTAACCAATCAGGAGCTTGCTCTAGCAGTGACGTCATTACGAGCGGAGGTAGAAAATCCCAAACAACGATGGAGGACAAAGTAATTGTGGTTGTATGTGTGGGTACCCGGAGCTGTACGATACTACTTCATACTTTTACAAAAACAGGAATACATTTTGCAACGAGACTGGAGCTGCTTGCAGAAGCCCCTCCCATGACACATATTCCTGTCTGTTGTGTAGTGAATTTCACGCGCAAATGAAGTGAATTTCACGCGCAAATGAAGCGAGTAAACTCAAAATGTTCAAGCGTCCAACTACACGCGAATAGTGCGATTTATTCGCTTCATTCGCGTCTGGTGTGAACGCACCTTTACTAGGTCTCATTCACATTTAACATAAAGTTATACATCAAACCTTTGCTATCTTAGCATGTTTTAACCAGTGTTGGGGAAAGTTACTTTCTTTTTTTTTTAAGTAATGCATTACAATATTGCGATACTCCCTTAAAAAGTAACTAATTACGTTAGTTACTTTTTATTGAAAGTAATTTTATGTTACTTTTTAAATCTGGGCAGGCCTTGCTTGTTTGTTTTTAATATAAAAAACTTATTTTACATATGTAGAAGTCCTTTCTCAGCAAAAGTGAATCCGCTTCAGGCTGAAGGAAATGTAAATCCAGGTCTGTACAGTAGAGGGCGCCGCTCAAACGAATCACATGAAGAATATGACGCAGGAGAAGAAAGTTCAACACTATTCAGCAATAACAAAGATTAAACACATAGGTGTCATTGGGTTGGATCATCGAAAGTCAGTAGCAAAGATAATTGGTTAATAAAATGGAATTCAATACTAATTATATTTGTCTTATTTTACATACAGTTTGTATAATATTCTGAGTTTGCATTTGACTGTTTTTATTCATTTTGAGGAATACTGAATCTGTTTTTGTCCAGTGAGATGAGTAAATACATTCATATTTACAGTAAGATCATGTCTCTGCACATACTCCTGCTTTCTCTCAACATGGCAACACGAGCTGTCAGTCAAGAGTAATGCATGGGAAACAAAGTAACTCAGATATTTCCTAATGCATTGCTTTACTAGTTACTTAAAAAGTAATCTGATTACGCAACTTGCGTTTCTTGTAATGCATTGCCCCCAACACCGGGCTTAACCTATTTCATGTTTGAAATATAATTACAGAGTGTCGATGGCGACGGCGTCCTCACAGATCCTGATCCCAGAGATCAACCTGAACGACGCGTTCGACGCGTTCACACTGGACTTCTCCCGAGAGAAGAAGATGCTGGAGGGTCTGGATTACCTCACAGGTCAGGTCTCCGCTTCAGATCCGCGCAGAGCAGCCGTGTGCAGCATGAAGCTAGATGCTGCTTTAAAGCTTAAACAGAACCGTCTCAGTCATGCTTTTGATGTTTTAGAAGTCTCGTCTGTTCACCCGGGCTGCTTTGATTTGATCAAAAATACAGTACAAATTGTGAGATATTATTAGAATTTAAAATAACTTATTTTATGTGAATATGTTTTTAAATGTATTTCTGTGATCAAAGCTGTATTTTCAGCATCATTACTGCAGTCTTCAGTGTCACATGATCTTCAGAAATCATAATAATATACTGATTTGCTGCTCAAGAAACATTTCTGATTATTATCAATGTTGAAAATATTTCTGTGGAAACTGTGATACACTAACATTCAAAAATTTGGTATCAGCAAATAAATTAGTTTTATTCTTTAAAGATGCATTAAATTGATCAAAAATGGCTGTAAGAACATTTATAATGTTATAAAAAATGTATTTATTCATCTGTGAATCCTGAAAAATAAAATGAGTCAGTTTCCGCATATATATATATATATATATAAACACACACATTTTAACATAGATTCACATATAAAACAGCTATTTTAAATTGTACTAACATTTCACTGTTTTTACTGTATTTTGATCAAATAAATGCAGCCTTTCTGAGCAGAAGACACTTCTTTAAAAATATTAATAAGTCTACACCTTTGCCCATTAATGTATAATAGTTGTTCATTTATCTACTTCCTGGTTGGATGAAAATAGACAAAAATGTAATAGCTGCAAGCATTAATTATTAAAGTATTCAAAACTGAATTGGTCACTCTTTCACACTTTGACTGAACTTAAACGACTGCTAATGCATGAATGTTTCAATGCAAATCAATGCATTTTGGCCATCAGGTGGCGCTGTCATCAAACATCTCACATTTATATAACTCTATATGAAGTTCTTCACATTTATATAACTCTATATGGAGTTCATCACATTTATATAACTCTATATGGAGTTCATCACATTTGTATAACTCTATATGGAGTTCATCACATTTATATAACTCTATATGGAGTTCATCACATTTATATAACTCTATATGGAGTTCATCACATTTGTATAACTCTATATGGAGTTCATCACATTTATATAACTCTATATGGAGTTCATCACATTTATATAACTCTATATGGAGTTCATCACATTTATACTCTATATGGAGTTCATCACATTTTATAACTCTATATGGAGTTCATCACATTTATATAACTCTATATGAGTTCATCACATTTATAACTCTATATGGAGTTCATCACATTTATATACTCTATATGAGTTCATCACATTTATATAACTCTATATGAGTTCATCACATTTATATAACTCTATATGGAGTTCATCACATTTATACTCTATACGAAGTTCATCACATTTATATAACTATACGGTTCATCACATTTATATAACTCTATACGAAGTTCATCACATTTATATACTCTATACGAAGTTCATCACATTTATATAACTCTATATTGAAGTTCATCACATTTATATAACTCTATATGAGTTCATCACATTTATATAACTCTATATGGAGGTTCATCACATTTATATAACTCTATATGAGTTCATCACATTTATATAAGTCTATATGAAGTTCATCACATTTCTATAACTCTATATGAAGTTCATCACATTTCTATAACTCTATATGAAGTTCATCACATTTCTATAACTCTATATGAAGTTCATCACATTTATATAAGTCTATATGAAGTTCATCACATTTATATAAGCTCTATATGAAGTTCATCACATTGATATAACTCTATATGAAGTTCATCACATTGATATAACTCTATACGGAGTTCATCACATTTATATAACTCTATACGGAGTTCATCACATTTATATAACTCTATATGAAGTTCATCACATTTATATAACTCTATATGGAGTTCATCACCTTTATATAACTCTATATGGAGTTCATCACATTTATATAACTCTATATGGAAGTTCATCACATTTATATAACTCTATATGGATTTATATAAACTCTATATGGAGTTCATCACATTTACATAACTCTATATGAAGTTCATCACATTTATATAACTCTATATGAAGTTCATCACCTTTATATAACTCTATATGAAGTTCATCACATTTATATAACTCTATATGGAGTTCATCACATTTATATAACTCTATATGGAGTTCATCACATTTATATAACTCTATATGGAGTTCATCACATTTATATAACTCTATATGAAGTTCATCACATTTATATAACTCTATATGGAGTTCATCACATTTGTATAACTCTATATGGAGTTCATCACATTTATATAACTCTATATGAAGTTCATCACATTTGTATAACTCTATATGGAGTTCATCACATTTATATAAGTCTATATGAAGTTCATCACATTTATATAACTCTATATGGAGTTCATCACATTTATATAAGTCTATATGAAGTTCATCACATTTATATAACTCTATATGGAGTTCATCACATTTATATAACTCTATATGAAGATCAGTCAAAGGGAGTATGTAGTGATGTTGTGAAAGTATTGAGGCCGATGGTCTTGTCAGAGAGTCCCGTGTGAAGCAGATGAAGTAGATTCTCCGGTGAAGTGTGTGTGTGTGTGTGTGTGTGTGTTTCTGTTTTATCTCTGTGAGCTCCTTTATTCTGCGTCGCGGCAGACGGCCGGCTCGAGGGCGTCATCAAACACACCGTCTGCTTTCCTTCTCTGCCGACTGCTCGCTGTTTCTGCACAAAATCACTCATGCTAATAATAGTAACGTCATCCACATTTATACCATATGTTTGCTCTTTAAGACATTTTATGCCAAAACCAAGAGCGTAAAGGATTCTAGCTATGTAAGCTTGATTTTATGTTGAGTAAACAGGAATACATTGATATTGTATATTAGTATTATTATTTATTAGTTGGTTATAATTTAACCAACTTATAATTTAAGCAACTTATATTATATTATCTTTTTTGCTCAGATTATGTATTTTCAAAAATAAATACTTAATTATATAGTAAATAATAATACTTAAATAATATATAAAAATAATTAATACTGATATATATATATATATATATATATACATACAGAGAGAGAGAGAAAGATAGTTATTTTTTATTAATATTTTTATTCAGCTTTCATTTTAATTTAATTAATTTTAGTAATTTTGTTGTCACTTTTTAATAGTGTGCATATACATTATATATATATATATATATATATATATATACATTTTTATTTCAGTTTTAGGTATTTTAGTACATCAAGTTAAACTAAACTTAAAGGAGAAATATTATAAAAAATCAATTAGATTTTATTTCAGTTTACATTTATTATATACATTTTTTTTTTTTATGGTTTTAATTTCAGTTTCACATTTCATTTGATTTAATCTATATTAATCATAAATTAATTAATTAATTAATTAATATGTTCGTTCGTTCATTCATTCTTCTATTTAGCTCAGAATAAAGCATTTACAGTATTAATGGAAGAGGCTGTGTTTTATTGTATTTTTACATTTATACAGTAAAATAAAAAATAAATCATAATGCAAAGAACACGTTTCAGGTTCTAGGTGTCGCTGTGAGGGCAAAAGTGTGAGAAACATAACCATAAACTATCATCTTCTACAGTACATTTGACATTTCTGGGTCAAACGCTGTCATGGTGCAACAGTTTGAAGATAATTTCTTCCTCATTTCTTCAACAATTACTGTAGCTAGCCTTTGTTTATGTCCACCACATTACATGTTGCAGTAAGTATGCACAACACTTGCACATTTGCAATGCATTAGCTTTGGTGTCTGCATGCGGAAAGAGTGTGTCTGGCCTCTTGCATGCAGTATTTGAGTACACACTACACACGTGTGACCTGAATGCTTTGTGTTCTGTCACAGCTCCGAATGCTCCCACTATCCGCGAGGAGCTGTGCACGGCGTCTCACGACACCATCAGCGTTCACTGGACATCAGAAGATGAGTTCAGCGTGGTTTCATACGAGCTGCAGTACACCATCTCCACCGGCCAGACGAACGTCGTCAGTAAGTGAACGAGGCCAAACTCACTGCAGAATACAAACAGACCACATCCATGCATACTGACCGAATATTTGTGTAATGTTTTCATCTAATATTATTTACTTCATTTTATTATATTTCTTTTAATTCAGCTATATTTCAAATCATTAATTCAAAAAAATGTGTTATCGTTTTAGTATATATTTTTTCTATTTTAGTGACTTTGACCACATAGTAACATCATTTAGGGTTTTATGGATAGATGAATAAATATATAGCTGTTATTTGTTTTTATTTCAGTCTAAATAGTTGCCATGGCAACTTGAGATGCACAATATTGGATTTTTGCCGATATCCGATATGCCCATATTTTTTACTCATTTTGGCCAATGTCGATACTGCTATATTTCCTTTTGTGTGGAAATTATAAGCAAATTATTTGCGCAAATTAAGCACATATAAGCAATATAATTTAGTTTCGTTTTTAAAAAGAACTTATTTTTTTGAATTAAGTAAACAACAATGAAGTTATTTTATAATTTGATTGAAGCTTTGAAAATTACTATAAATAAACTATATATATATCAATCGCTGCATTTTTTTTCAGAAATAGATGCGACGGTAACCTTAACGTTTTATTTTAAGATTTAACATTTGTAGATGCTCTAAAGCAAAAGAGTTGTACAAATTCTGAAAATATTATAGAGCTCATCATTTGTTTAAATAATATAACACATTACACATTAATGAAGAAATCAGTATATCTAAAATTATTTAATTCAAAAGTGTCATGTTTGTGATTTTTTTGTTCATGTAAGCAATAGCTTCTGACCTTTAAATCAAAACACACTCATGATTTTATGGCATCAATTACTGCTTTATTTAATCAGAAGCAGAGTCTAAATGTTATTTGTGTATTTTACTTTAATTAGGAATGAAATCTCCTCAGAGAACGGGCATTAGGACCCGGGGGAGGCTGCCGCTGCACATGCTGTTACTGTTTTCTCTGTCATGCACGAACAGCATCCAGTCAGTCATCTCAACAGTCAGATAATCATCATTCAGACAAAACCGTGCTTCAAGAACGAGCCACACTGCTGCGTGATCTAATCGCTAGCACACCCTGAGCTAACGTAGACTATTCCTCTAATCGGCAAAACATATCGGCATCGGTTATCATATCAGGCCGATATTTACATTTAAATGATATTCCGATATCAGTCCGATAATATCATGCATCCTTAATGGCAACATGTTTTTAAGGTTGAAGTTTTTCATCAGATATTTGTATTTTATTTCAGTTAATTAATGAAATAGATTTTTGATAATATTAGTAGGTTTTTTTTCTTTGTTTAGTGACTTTGACCTAAAATTATTTAGGAATTCCTCGATGGATAAATTAATATTTAACGTTTATTTATTTTATTTGATTTTAGTTAGATTATTTTTTTTATTAATTTTAGTGCTTAAACTTAACATATTTCCGTTCATGTTTTTTACGTTTAGGTTTTTCATGAAATTTTATATTATTTCAACCTTATATCAACTTTATTTCAATCAATTAATTAAATACATTTTTAGAGGTTTATTTTTACGTTTAATGACTTTTACCACCCAAATTTTTTTATTTTATTATTACATAGTAAAATTAAAAATTTTAACTTCTATTCATTTTTAATTTCAGATTTAGTTTGATTAACTTTAATACTTCAACTAAAAGCATATTTCATTTTATTATTATTATTATTATTATTTATTTAATTCATTGTTTTATTATTTTTAGCTTTATTTCAGTTTTATACCATCTCCACCAGCCAGGCTAACGTCGTCAGTAAACAAACCGAGCCGAAACTCGTTCCAGATGACCGTCTGTCAAACACACGTATCCGTGTGTAATGTCATTATGTGCAAAACGAGAAATCGAGTCAACCCTCGCTGGGATTTTATTAGGAATCCAGCACTTTATAAAGCACTGCAGGGGCCGGGATGATGTTACGACACAAAAGCAAACACAATCCAGCTTGAAATCCCCCAAAATATGTGTTTGAGTTCAGTATGAGCGTAGAAGTGTGGCTTAGAGCAGATTATACTCCGGGACCGAGAGCGCTTTCTGAGTCAATCAGGTCACAGTGGACTTAAAGCACAATTCAGCGCTGTGTCCGGCAGATCTGAGGACGAACCATGAGCCAAAGCACCACAAAACACCACTAACAAGTCAATGCAATTTAATTCGATCTTCAGATTGCAAGAATTAATGTGTTGCAATTATTTTCCTAAAACTGCAATGCCGCACACAACCACTGCTCAACCAAAATGTATTTAGCTATAAAGAAAATAAATCATGTAATGTAATCAGTGTATGTGATGTGTGTGTAAGTAGTATCAATAACAACAGTCCAAACAAACTCAAAACCCAAACGTCTGATCTAGAGAGAGATGAATCCAAACGGGAACTCCTCCGGTGACGTCCATATCCCGTGAGTTCTCCGGCAGACTCATGCGTAAACACCAACAGACAACTATCCCGCACGCCATTGTTCCTACGGGTCCCTTTTAAAGCCCGTTGGTTTAGTCCAGGTGCAACGCCTCGTCAGCCAATCGCCTGTGACTCGGGAATAAACACAGACTCACCAAGACGTTACAGAATACTAAATCAACCACTTTATGCATTATTAGACATTTTATTAGCAGCTTTATTTGCATTATTTGCAATGTGCAACTTGATTTTTTTGTTATATTTTCAAAAAAATTTCTGCAAAAAAAAGTTAAACTGGGTCAATATTAGCTAATATCCAATTAACACAATACTGAATATAATATATATTATATATAATATTTGCCTGATTTCAACAGAAGATTTAAATTAAATATTTTAAGTTATATTTAAAAAAAAGCAACAATAGACAAAAATGCATTTCTTTTCAAAATTGTCCAAATTCTAGCCTCTGCAATCAAACAAAATTCTGTATTTTCAGGAAACTAGAATTATAAGTATTTCTATAATGGTGTTCATTCATCTTGGTTTGCAAAAATCAGAAACAAGTTTCATGAAGAAGCAACTGGAGCTTATTTCTTCTTAATTTTAGTATTTCAACTTAAAACATATTTCAGTTCATTATTTTTAAGCTTAGGTTTTTTTCATTTTATTTTATTTTATCTTATCTTATCTTGTTTTATTTTATTTTTCAGCTTTATTTCAGTTAATTAATTCAATTAATTTGGATGCTTTATTCATCTATCAAACACTGTGGTCTTGATGGATAAATGAAGAATGTGCTTTTATTTGATTTAGTTTGATTCATTGTATTATTTTATTTTATATTATTTTACATCAATATTATTAGGCTTTTACGTCTGAAATAATTTTTTGATTTATGATTTACTTTTCAAACCACATTTTAGTAAAAAAAAAATAATGTACACATTTTTTTTACTAAAATGAATTCTTGAATATTTCTTTGGAAAGATGGCCCGTGGCATGATTGTGAATATCTGGATATGTCGTACACATGGTCACTAATAGAAACGTGCAGATGATTCACAGATCGTGTTAAGCGTGCGTGATGTTTCAGGTCTGTGTAACTCGATGGACAGCTGGATGATCGTGCCCAACATCAAGCAGAATCACTACACGGTCCACGGCCTGCAGAGCGGCACCAAGTACATCTTCCTCGTGAAGGCCATGAATCAGGCTGGAACCCGCAGCAGCGCGCCGGCCAAACTCAAGACCAACAGTGAGTCTATCTGCCTTCAGATCACGACACAGAGTGATTTCACATCGACTCCCTTTTCATATGATCAGCTCTCATTTTTATTCATATTCTTATACTCTTTTTATATTTAGGTGTAATTTTTTTTTTTCTGTTTTAGTTTTATTAATTGTTTTACTTCACATTAAACATATTTCAATTCAATTAGTTGTCATGGAAACATTTCTTGTTTCATTTTTTTTAAGTTTAGGTTTTTCATATAATATTTATTTGATTTGATTCAGCTTCTTATACTATATTTTATTTCAGCTTCATTTCAATTAATTAAATACTTTTTAATAGTTTAGTAGTTTTTTATTATGTTTAGTGACTTTGACCTTTAACTGATTTTTTATTTCAGTTTTAGTTTTATTAATTTTAGTACTTCAACTTATTTCAATTCAATTAGTTGCCATGGAAACATTTCAAATTTTCATATATTTTTTTTAAGTTTAGGTTTTTTATCTAATATTTATTTTATTTAATTTCAGCTTCTTAAGTTAGTTGCTATGACAAAATATCTAATTTTCAATAAAAAATAATTACGTTTAATCTAATATTTCATTTCATTATAGCTTTATTTTAATTTTATTTGAAGGTATTAATTAAATTAAATTTTTAATAGTTTTAGTTTTTGTATTTTATGTTTCATGTCTTTGACCTTATTTCAGATTTTTTTAATATTTATATTTTATTTATTTTTATTTCAGTTATAGCTTTATCAAGTTTAGTACTTCAACGTATTTCAGTTCAGTCAGTTTCTAATTTTCATGCAAGTGAATCTAATAATGAATGATGGTATTGATCTAGTATTTGAGCTGTATTAATGAAGTAATTAGTCGTGCTCGTTCAGTGAGCTGTGATTGTCTGTGATTGGCAGGTCAGCCGTTTAAGCTCGACCCGAAGTCGGCCCACAGGAAGCTGAAGGTGTCACATGACAGTCTGACGGTGGAGCGGGACGAAGCCTCGTCGATGAAGAGCCAGGCTCAGGACCGCTTCGGCAGCACGGGGAACTACGGCGTGACGGGGAACGTGTTCATCGACAGCGGACGCCATTACTGGGAGATTCTGATCGGAGGAAGCACGTGGTAAACGCTCACAGAGCTGTGTCAGAACACACATGTGACCAGTCATAAGATTCATACATCATCTGAAATCTGAATAAATCATCTTTCCATTCATGTATGGTTTACAATATTTGAAAATCTGAGGGTGCAAAAACATCTAAATATTGAGAAAATCATCTTTAAAGTTGTTCAAATGAAGTTCTTAGCAATGCATATTACTAATCAAAAATGAAGTTTTGATATATTTACTGTAAATATCTTCATGGAACATGATCTTAATATCCTAATGATTTTTGAATAAAAGAAAAATCTATAGTTTTGACCCATACAATGTATTTTTGGCTCGACTCAAGACTTACAACATTTTGCACAGCTTCCTTGTCTTATTAAAATGTAGTGATTATGATGATGATGTTTTGTCACATAACAATATATTGGAAAAGAGGCAGGTTTATTTAGTATTATTTATATATTAGCATATTATTTATTACTGTTTTGAATTAGCTTGCATGTTTATAATTTCGGGGTTTTATTTTATTTTTTAGAGAATGTTATGTGCTTTCATCATATTTATTAGTTTTTGATTTTTTTAATATTTATATTAACATTTATAGTTTACTTAACATTTTTTGACGGTACTTGTATTTTAATTTAATTAATACATACATTGAATATTTTCATCATATTTAATTTATTTATATTTCTGTTTAACTTATAGTATTTTTTGCACTTCAATTTAAATGTATTTATTTCAGTTAGTTGCCAAAAGAGCATTTATTATTATTATTATTATTATTAAATATATTAATATTTTATTTTATTTCAGTTAGTTGCCAAAAGAGCATTTTTTTATTATTATTATTAAATATATTAATATTTTATTTTATTTCAGTTAGTTGCCAAAAGAGCATTTTTTTATTATTAAATATATTAATATTTTATTTTATTTCAGTTAGTTGGCAAAAGAGCATTTTTATTATTATTATTAAATATATTAATATTTAATTTTATTTCAGTTAGTTGCCAAAAGAGCATTTTTTATTATTATTATTAAATATATTAATATTTTATTTCAGTTAGTTGGCAAAAGAGCATTTTTATTATTATTATTAAATATATTAATATTTAATTTAATTTCAGTTAGTTGCCAAAAGAGCATTTTTATTATTATTATTATTAAATATATTAATATTTTATTTCAGTTAGTTGGCAAAAGAGCATTTTTATTATTATTATTATTAAATATATTAATATTTTATTTCAGTTAGTTGGCAAGGCAGCATTTCTAAAACAAATTCAGTTTTTAAAGTTTGTTCTTCATCTAATATTTATATTTTTACTTGTATTTAAAATAATAGAATAGTTTTAATTAACAAAAACATTCAGTTCCTGGAATTAAAATCCATTCAGTATCCACAGAAAGTTGATGTATAATCATAATTAATGCAATCACGATTAATAAATAAAAGTTTTTGTTTACATAATATATATGTGTGTGCTGTGTATATTTATTATGTATATATAAATACACACACATTCAGTATACATTTTGAAAATATTTACATGTGTAAATTTATATTCATATAATTTATATTTTATATAGATATAATTAATATATATAAAAAAAAACTGAAATATACAAATGCACGTGTTTGTATTTATATATACATAATATACACAGCACACACATATATATATATTATTTTAAACAAAAACTTTTATGTCGGATGCAATTAATCATTTGACAGCACTAATCGTAATATATAAATAATAATATTGTATTCACTTTTAACAATAATATATGTTTGTATAAATCTGAAGATTTTGCAGGAAATTTAAAATGTATTTTTTAAACTTAATAACGATAAGTACATAAATGTATGCAAATGATCAAATAAATGCTGTACTTTAGAATTTTATGTTCATCTGTGAATTCTAAAAAATAAAGTGTATCACCGTTTGCACAAAAATATTAATCAGCACAGTTTTCAACATTGATAATAATCAGAAATGTTTCTTGAGCAGTATATTATTATGATTTCTGAAGATCACGTGACACTGAAAACTGGAGTAATTATGCTGAAAATACACAGAAATAAATACAGTTTAACATACATCCAACATAGAAAACATTTATTTTAAATCATAATAATATTTCACAATTTTACAGTATTTATGATCACATAAAAACACTTTGGTGATTTTCTGAATTCTGAATTATTCCAAACAATAGACCGGTAGAATGTGTAAATGTATAATGTATCCTCTCTCATTCTTTCTAGGTTTGCTGTCGGCATCGCCTACAAATCGGCTCCCAAGCACGGCTGGGTTGGTAAGGACTCGGCATCATGGGTACTGAGCCGCTGCAACACCTCGTGGGCCGTGCGTCACAACAGTAAAGAGTTCCCGATCGAGCCGTCTCCTCACATGCGGCGTCTGGGCGTCCTGCTGGACTACGACTCCGGCTCTCTGGCGTTTTACGACGCCGCTGGAACACAGCACCTGTACACCTTCGACATCGCCTTCTCTCAGCCCATCTGTCCCGTCTTCAGCGTGTGGAACAAGTGCTTGACCGTCCTCACGGGGCTCCCCATCCCGGACCACTTAGAGATCAGCGACCCGCGCGACTGAACGCTCCTCCGGTACACCTGCTGGTCAGAGGAAGAGCTCGGACCAAATCTGAGTTTGCTGAACATGTGTTCACTCTCAGGCCATCCGAGATGTAGATGAGTTTGTTTCTTCATCAGATCTGGAGAAATGTGTCTCTGCATCAGTGTCTCAGTAATGGATGCTCTGCAGTGAATGGGTGCCGTCAGAATGAGAGTCTGATAAAAACATCACAATAATCCACAGTCCATCAGTTAATCCACAGCCCATCTATAATCCATAATAACTCTTCCTCCAATGAAAATATCTCATCTGCTGTCATCTCTCACATCAAAATCCAGCCACGCATGTGTTTAGAGCTGTTTTGGACTATAAACGGTGCTTGCTCTGCAGATTTCTCTCCTGATTCAGACCAGAAGAGTTATTATGGATTATTACTATTTTGAACTAGCGTCTATTTTAATTTTGTTCAGTTTTAATTTTTTTAGTTTATTCTCCCTAATTTTTGTAATTTTCTTATATGATTTTATAATTTTTTTATTGTTGTTTTTATATTTTTGCTTAGCTTTTTTTTATATTAAAAACATAATAATAAAATATATTTCCATTTTAGTTTTAGTAATTTTAATACTCAACTTATTTCAGTTAGTTACCAAGGAAGCATTTCTCATTTTCTTTGTTTAAATTTGATTTATTAATTATTTAATCATATTAAATGTTTTTGTTTCGGTTTTATTCATTTAAGTACTTTTAAATTAAACATATTTCAGTCAGCATTTCCAATTTTTTTTATTTAATTATTTGAATTTCTTCACAAACAAAATGTGAAGAAATACAATTTTCCTTACATTTTATTTCCACTTCATTATAATTAACAAAAATGCTATTAGCTATCAGTAACATCACCAATTAGAGCACAACAATAATTTCCTGAAGTTAAAATCCCATTAACAGTATTCATAAATAATTTTATATTATGGATTATGGAGTCATATTATAGCTGGAAGAAAGTTTGAAGTTAAAAACATCTTAATGCTGGATGTGTTTCATCTTTTGTCTTCTCCAGATGTTAACTGATGGACTGTGGATTATTGTGATGTTTTTCTCAGACTCTCATTCTGACGGCACCCATTCACTTACATTGCTGAGACACATTTCTACAAACCTGATGAAGAAACAAACTCATCTCAGATGACCTGAGGCTGAGGACACATGCAGCTAATTTGTATTTTTGGCTGAAATAATCCAGCATATATTTTAAAAAACAACAGCGCTGTGTCTCTCCTGACCGCTTGTTAACATCAGGTGTAAACCAGGCTCTAAAAACCTGCAGAACTGGACTGAAATCATAGGAAAAGTCCATTATAATATTCCCGGTTTCACTAACAGAGCGTATACTGTACATGGCTTCACCTACATTCCATAATTAAGCACCTTGAATCCTAATAGTTGATGATTATTTATGACTCATGCACCTCGAGTCACTTTATTTACTCATCTTTAGGGATTTTAGTATGACTTCAAGTCTGTGTAAGATCTTGTACAAACACCACAACCATCCCCTGTAGTTACATGAACTCATCAGTCACATGATGTACTGTCGTTCTTCCTCTATATTACTATCAAACGCTCCTGTGCTCCGCTGTTAGACCGCTCCCGGAACATTTACTGTGTTCGGAATGGAATACTAGCATACTACATACTGAGTACTGCGCAGTGTACTTACTTTGAGCAGCAGGGGAATAATCAGCATATTATTATGATTTCTGAAGATCATGTGACACTGAAGACTGCAGTATATACAGCTGCGCATCACAGAAATAAATTACAGTTTAACACACATCCACATAGAAAATATCTATTTTAAATAGTAATAATATTTCAGTTTTTGATCAAATAAATTCAGCTTTGATCACATGAATAAATCACATTCAACATAGATTCACATAGAAGACAGTTATTTTAAATTGTACAAATATTTCACAATTTTACTGTACTTTTGATCAAATAAATGCAGCGTTGCTGAGCAGAAGACACTTGTGCTGCGTCCCAATACGCATAATTTCCGTCCTAATAGCATTAGAAAATATCATTAGTATGTCCCATATCATAGTATGTTTAAAAAAGTATGCCGGGATGGTCCACTACTTCCGGTCAGATGGATGCACACTAACGGCTAATATTGCCCACAACACATTGCGCGGTGGATGATGATTCGATTAGAACTACAATCACGCATAAAAAGTGTTTAAAAACTACAAAAATGGCGGATATGCGCGACCGACTGATGGGTAGAGAAAGGGATTTGAGTGATAAATAATCAATTTCTAACCTGATAAAAAAATATTTATGTAATGTTATCCACGTTATATGTCATCTGCAGCAACACTGTGAACTTTTATAATGATAGGTTTGGTGTTTAACTTTTAAATGCATCATTATGCAAATACATGAGCAGCGTTCTCGGCATGAAGGACCATCTCTTCAATACGGTCGGAAATCAAATTAAACGAAATGTGGATGATGTTAACTGAGACAAGATGATTGAGTTCATACTTTTAGGGCATAGTATAATTAGGCGAATTGGGACGCAGCACAAATGATCATAATTATGCCAATCTTTTGACCTGTAGTTTTTCTATGCTCTCTAATTGTATTTTGGAGGGTCATGTAGATATTTAATTCTATTTTGCCCACAGAAAATGAGCATAGTGTGCACGGTAAACGTACAGTATACTGCAGAAATAGTATGAGTAGTATGCCGTTCCGAACAGAGCCATATATTGTACGTGCACTTTTTCGAAGTATCGGGCCTTTTACCCTGTAATTTAGCAAGAAAACTGTGACGTTTAATTAGATGCATTTAATTTCAGGATGGGTTTGGCCTGCTCATCACGTGACATGGACATGGAAGGAGAAAGGCCAAAGTATGAATATATCCTGAAATTGATCTGTTTCTGGGATGTTTTCATCGTCACGCTGAGGTTTGGTTAGCTTCCACCGATCAAAAGCACAAAGGGATGTTAGTTAAACAGATAATAAATCTGTCACAATCAGTTAAACGAATGCTTTTGTTAGAAATATCTTGTATGTTGCAGACTGAGTAGCACCTACTGCACTTTATGCATGAGTTTGATTGATTCACTGTTTAGAATAAACATAGCTTTTTGCCCTTTTCTGGAAAATGCTTCAAAGTACAGCGTTACAGTTATATTTTGTATTCAGAATATTATAATTTTTTTCTGAATTAAAAAAAATGTGTGAATGATGTCCTGCCCTGGAATAATAAAATTGCTTGTCCCATTTCCGTTGTGAATTCTTGCCTCTAAATATGATCAATATTATGATTCTCCATAATATTCAGATATTTGTAGAGTACAGTGGAAGATTGAAATATTAAAGAAGATCAAAGCTAAACAATGTAATGCAGTTTAAAGCTTTTACAGTAGCAGTTACAGAGTTACATACACAGGTGTGTGTGTGTGTGTGTGTGTGTGTGTGTGTGTGTGTGTGTGTGAATCATTCATAAAATAAAGTTAGACAAAAATTACAAAATATCAATGGTAAATATCTATATATATATATATATATATTTGCCTAACTTATGTGCTATTTATTTAAATAATTTATATATATATATATATACATACACAGTCACACACACACAAACAAATACATTCGTTATTATTAATTATTCATACTTAAAATATATAGCACAGTTAGACTCTGTATATAGGAAAACAAAACTAATACGTTTGAGTTTCTTTACAAAACGTCTCTAATTATTTTAGTTGTGTTTACATTTTAATGTATGTCTAAAATTGAATGCAGTCTGGTTGAGGTAGTTTTATTATTATTATTATTATTATCCGGAAGTGATAGCGCTTCATTGATTGGTTGCCTGCTTCCTAACCCCGCCCAACCCGGAAGAAGCTTCCGTTTAGGTGACGTCGATTGTTGTTGGCCATGATGGCGTCGTCCACAGAGCAGAGTCTCCCGGAGCTCACTGATAAGGAAACTCGGGAGAAGCTGTCACACTGGGACCGTCGCGGGGATCCCATGGCTCCGTTAACGGAGAAACAGACGGACGCGGTCCTCGAGATCCGCGCAGCCGCAGAAGTCACGCTTCTCCCCGCCGAGGTGAGCGCAGGGTAACTTAGCCTGTGTCTGCTAACACACAAACACACTCCTCATTTCGACACACTTCTGCTCTGTAGTGCACTAGGATGAGCACTCGGTCTGTTCAGACCCTCGTCTGGCTGGTTAGGAGAGGGGGAGTTAACGTTAGTAGGTTATGATCTGATAGTGTGTGGACGGGTGCCACGTATGTAATCCATTCAGTATGCAAATGAGCCAGTCTAGCTAAACAAGACAGACGAATTAATAATGCTTAACCTGCTAAAGTTAGTTTAACCAGGGTTTGCGAACTTCTTGGCCTGCAGAACCCCTGTGGCGTTCAGTCTAAGGCCCTGGAGAAACATTTAAATTAAAATATAAAAATGGGGCTACACGATTGACAAATCATAATGGTCAAATATTGCCTTGAAATTGTAATTGCGATTTATTAATTAAGACTAGTGGCGTGCACAAGGGGGGAGGGGCGGGGGGCTCGAAAAAAAACGTGATGCGCCATTCCCGCGCTCGCGACCGGCGCTCACACTTCATGTTTGTGGCTGAAGCAGATGATCATAATTGATGGACAACTATGCCCCGAATGATTCGCGGTCCCGAACTGACTCAAATGATTCGCGGTCCCGAACTGACTCAAATGATTCGCGGTCCCGAACTGACTCAAATGATTCGCGCTCCGCGGTCCCGAACTGACTCAAATGATTCGCGCTCCGCGGTCCCGAACTGACTCAAATGATTCGCGATTTGCGCTCCGCGGTCCCGAACTGACTCAAATGATTCGCGATTCACGCTCCGCGGTCCCGAACTGACTCAAATGATTCGCGCTCCGCGGTCCCGAACTGACTCAAATGATTCGCGCTCCGCGGTCCCGAACTGACTCAAATGATTCGCGATTTGCGCTCCGCGGTCCCGAACTGACTCAAATGATTCGCGATTCACGCTCCGCGGTCCCGAACTGACTCAAATGATTCGCGCTCCGCGGTCCCGAACTGACTCAAATGATTCGCGATTCACGCTCCGCGGTCCCGAACTGACTCAAATGATTCGCGCTCCGCGAGTCCCGAACTGACTCAAATGATTCGCGATTTGCGCTCCGCGGTCCCGAACTGACTCAAATGAATCGCGCTCCGCGGTCCCGAACTGACTCAAATGATTCACGATTCGTGCTCCGCAGTCCCGAACTGACTCAAATGATTCGCGCTCCGCGGTCCCGAACTGACTCAAATGATTCGCGCTCCGCGGTCCCGAACTGACTGAAATGATTCGCGATTCGCGGTCCCGAACTGACTCAAATGATTCGCGCTCCGCGGTCCCGAACTGACTCAAATGATTCGCGCTCCGCGGTCCCGAACTGACTCAAATGATTCGCGCTCCGCGGTCCCGAACTGACTCAAATGATTCGCGCTCCGCGGTCCCGAACTGACTCAAATGATTCGCGGTCCCGAACTGACTCAAATGATTCGCGCTCTGCGGTCCCGAACTGACTGAAATGATTCGCGCTCTGCGGTCCCGAACTGACTCAAATGATTCGCGCTCCGCGGTCCCGAACTGACTCAAATGATTCGTGCTCTGCGGTCCCGAACTGACTGAAATGATTCGCGCTCTGCGGTCCCGAACTGACTCAAATGATTCGCGCTCTGCGGTCCCGAACTGACTCAAATGAATCGCGCTCTGCGGTCCCGAACTGACTCAAATGAATCGCGCTCTGCGGTCCCGAACTGACTCAAATGATTCGCGCTCTGCGGTCCCGAACTGACTCAAATGATTCGCGCTCTGCGGTCCCGAACTGACTCAAATGATTCACGGTCCCGATCTCTACTCTTGACTGAAAAACTGTAATGCAGTTTCTTTAATAGGAATCAATCTATATAATGTTTTATTTTTATATTTGTTCATACAGTTTCTTGAATGCTCTGCTAAATACACCTACCTGAATCTAAAACACGGTTTATTTTATTGGTATATTATGTGTATTTATGTATATTTATAATTTTAATATTATGTAAATAATATTATGTATTTGTAATGTGTGTCTTTGTTCAGATTTTTTAATAACAAAGATAAAATAATGACAACGATTTTTATCTTCTCCCACTTTGGCCTAAATATCTGCCTCCTTTTTTATATTTTGCTACCTTAAAAGGCTTTGTCTTTTTAATAGATAAATTAGTTTGGCTGTGATGCTCAAACAGCTTCAAAATAGAAAAACCAACATGACAAAGAATCATGCCCCCCCCCCCCCCCCCAGTCTGTGATTGTCGTAATGTCCTCGTAATGCCCCCCCCCCCCCCCCCCCCCCGGAGGCCTGTGCGCGCCACTGATTAAGACGATCACAATCTACACTCAATGATCTTTACACCATTGTTTGAAGCGACTGCATGCCATATTTTTAGATGAAAACACTAACTGAACTTTTATTGCTTTCTCTATAGTCGCCTATAAGCCTCAAATGTGAAATATACATTGGATTGTTTCTTCTTTAAATTAAAAAGTATGAATATGCATGGTGTTATAATGCTATACTAAAATTTAAACAATGGAAAAATCCTATTAAGATAACATGCAGAAAGAAAAGAACACATGGAATAACATAAGTGGATTTTGAAAGATTACGTAATTGTAATTGCGATTAGAAATTGGATTAATTGTGCAGCCCTAAATGAAAATACATCTATAAATAGACTGCATCAACTGACATTTTGTCAGCACCTCTAGTAAATGACATGCTGTTTTGTCTGTTCAGAATTGTGATTCTATTTAAAACAAATAAAAATTATGATTCTCAATCATTTCAGAAGTTAAGGAGACCAAAATCTCAAATATAATAACTTTTTTTGTCTAATTAACAGGTTTTATTACGGTTATTATTAATTAATTATAACCTCTTGCTTTTAATGGGCGGAGAAATCAAATAGGCTACATTGCTGGACAATAACCAATAAATGATCATATTTTTCCTAATGACAATTTTTGATTTGTTTAGCCTATATACTGTTTTTTCCCCAATTTTGATCACAGAATAAGACAGAATATTTATTTATATCTTAGTATCTATTGCCAAGTGTAATAAATGCACAATTAGCACTGCATTATTGTGAATCAGATGTGTTTTATTACCTGGAGATGACTTGAGAAACACACACAGACCATATATTGTCTCAATCATGTCTTCACGGTTCGTTTTATTCAGCGAGTTCGTTTTATTAAAGACCGCTTTGGCTGCAGTGATAGCTGGATTCTTGCACATCGTCACTAAGTTAGGCCGCTTCGGACTCGCTCCTGACCGCATCACTGTCTTTTACTGGATGTTTTGGGGAATATCTGCATTTCTTCACATTAGTTACTCATATGCTGGACTGTCCTGATTTGGCTAGTGCAGGGCACGACGAGTGAATGATGTGCATCGTATACCCTCCACTACACCACTGCTCTTAATCATTAGTGTTGGTGTTTTGAGAGGGAATGAGATGGTGATGCTGCTCTGAATGTTTCCTCAGCTGCCCATCGAGGACATCTGCAG
The DNA here is from genome assembly GCA_003573665.1 of Oxygymnocypris stewartii. Classification (NCBI taxonomy): domain Eukaryota; kingdom Metazoa; phylum Chordata; class Actinopteri; order Cypriniformes; family Cyprinidae; genus Oxygymnocypris; species Oxygymnocypris stewartii. The sequence continues at coordinate 35,663 of QVTF01020021.1, forward strand.
CCTGACGTCTCGCTCTCTGCGCTCCACGTTCACAGCGACTCTGCCCGAGTCCACGGAGGAGGTGCTTCAGCTGGGCTTTCAGATGCTGGAGCTGGAGAACCAGCGGATCGAGACGGCTCAGCAGGTCAGACTAATGTACACACACGCGCACACACACACACACACACACACACCCATACACGCACGCACGCATGCACGCATACACGTACGCACGCACACACGCACGCACGCACGCATGCACGCACACACACACACACACACACACACGCACACGCATGCACACACGCGCACACACTCACACACACACACACACACAGACAGACGCGCACACACACACACGCACACACAGACAGACGCACACACACACACAGACAGACGCGCACACACACACACGCACGCACACACTCATCCACACACACACACGCACACACACACACACACACACACACACAGACACACACACACAGACAGACACACACACACACAGACACACACACACACACACACACGCGTGCACACACGCACACACACACACACACACACACACAGACACACCCACCCACACACTCACACCCACAGACACACACACCCACACACACACCCACACACACATGCACGCACACATGCACACCCACGCACACCCACACACACACCCACACACACACACACACCCATCTAAATCCCTAGTATTTAAAAAAAGCATTGTAGGGAAGTAAAGTGATTAAGTATTACATAACTACACAAGATGAAGGACGTCATCATCATCATCACATGACTAATGACATCATCTGTCTGTCAGTTTTTCTCCTGGTTCTCGAAGCTGCAGGTTCAGATGGATCAGGAAGAAGCTTCGAAGTACAGGTGTGTGTTCATGTCTATATGTGACCCTGGACCAGAAAACCAGCCATAAGGGTCCGTTCGAAATCTGAATAAATCATCTTTCCATTGTTGTATGGTTTGTTATGATCGGACAATATTTGAAAATCTGGAATCTGAGGGTGCAAAAAAAATCTAAATATTGAGAAAATCATCTTTAAAGTTGTTCAAATGAAGTTCTTAGCAATGCATATTACTAATCAATAATGAAGTTTTGATATATTTACGGTACAAGATATCTTCATGGAACATGATCTTAATATCCTAATGATTTTTGGCATAAAATAAAAATGTGTAATTTTAACTCATACAATGTATTGTTGGCTATTGCTACAAATATACCTGTGCTGCTTATGACTGCTTCTGTGCTCCATGGTCACATTTGATTAAGAAATACTTGCATGATAATATAATACATGAGAATTTGCATACATCATAGTGAGTGTATTAAGAATGAAAATCGTATCCTGTCAAGTGTTCTTGTAAATGTAGCAGCACAAATGACTGCTCGTTCTTCTGGGTGTTTATATCAACGGCGTTATTGACCTGCTGATGTGTGCTGTCCTCCGCAGGAAGACCCGGCTTGTTCTGAACGGCTATCAGGATCAGTGCGACGCTATACTGACGGACGTGAACGCTGCGCTGGAGCGTCTGGACTCTCTGCAGAAGCAGTACCTCTTTGTGTCCACAAAAACAGGAACGCTTCACGAGGCCTGTGAACAGCTGCTGAAGGAGCAGGTCTGATGCACGTTATATACACGCTTCTGCTCACTCCAGCTGACATTAATGTGACTGAAAATACTGTACAATAGTGAAATAATATTACTATGTAGAAGAACCGTTTTCTCTCTGAATACAAGTTAAACTGTCATTTATTTCTGTGTATTTTCAGCATCATTACTGCACTCTTCAGTGTCACATGATCTTCAGAAATCATAATAATATACTGCTCAAGAAACATTTCTGATTATTATCAATGTTAGAAGCAGTCGTGCTGCTCAATATTTTTATGGAAACCGTGATTCACTAATATTCAAAAGTTTGGGGAAAGTATTCAGTTTGGTCAAAAGTGACATTAAAGACATTTATAATGTCACAGTATATTTCTATTTCAAATAAATGTTGTTCTTTTGAAGTTTCTATTAATCTGTGAATCCTGAAAAATATAATGCATCACCGTTTCCACAAAAATATTGGGCAGAACAGCTATTTTTAACATTGATAATAATCAGAAATGTTTCTTGAGTAAATCAGTATATTATAATGATTTCTGAAGATCATGTGACTGAAGACTGCAGTAATGATGCTGAAAATACACAGGAATAAATTACAGTTTAACACATATTCACAGAGAAAACAGCTATTTTAAATTGTAATAATATAGCAAAATTTTTACTGTATCAAATACATCCATCCGTAGTGAGCAGAAGAGACTCTAAAACATAAAAAAACAAATCTGAATAGAAACGTAATTGTCATTATAATAATATAAATAAATGAAAGCAGTGTTCACGTGTAGGTTGATAAATGCTGTATATTTGTCTTCTGTCGACAGTCCGAGCTGGTGGATCTGGCTGAGAGCATCCAAGAGAAACTCTCATATTTTAATGAACTGGAAAACATAAACACGGTACTGCTCTGCTGCTGTTTCCAGAATGTGTTGCTCATGCATTCGTTGTGTTTTATTAATCCGATCTATCCCACCTGTAGAAACTGAACTCCCTCACAGTGTCCGTGAACAGCGAGGGATTCGTCCCGATGCTCTCTAAACTAGACGAATGCATAGAATACGTCTCGTCACATGTAAGCCAAACGCTTGCTACAGTGTTCCAATACAATCGTTCACACTTGCGTTATCCTCATATTTCTTGCTTTCAGCCACATTTTAAAGACTACCCAGTGTATCTGAGCAAATTCAAGCAGTGTCTGTCCAGAGCCATGCTCCTCATCCGGAGCCACGCGGTCAGCACCCTGCAGAACCTCACGGCTCAGCTCAGCAGAAGGGTGCGTGTAATATCAGCTCAGCCGATGATCAGATCACAGATGGTTGTATGATTTCTGCTCTGTTTATTGAATGTGACCCGAGCAGGACCCGCTGGGCGCTCCGAACGCAGACAATGCCTTCACGCTCTACTATGTGAAGTTCAGAGCAGCGGCACCCAAAGTCCGGGTAAGACTCCTTCGACACCAGACCGGCTCCTCCATAATTCAGCAGTTCAATAATATCAAATGATATACACATTATAATATGTATTTTAATATTAAATTTTGTGATATATATATATATATATATATATATATATTTTTTTTCAGAGGCTCATTGAACAAGTTGAACAGCGGTCAGACAGAATCCCGGAGTGAGTTATGAGAATGTTTTGATTTATTTTGATTTATTAATTTCTATGCACATGCATTCCCAATGTCTGACACCATATTTGTATTTATTAATTTTTTACATTTAAATCGTGTAACCACTAAATTAAATTCATGAATGTTGTTTAATTTTTTCTTTTATTTATTATTTTAATGTTTTTTATTGTATTTTCAGTTTTTGATAACTATAATAACCCTGTTTTGGATCTTCTTGTTCCCAAACTTGTCATGAAACTGGAGACCGTTCACCTAGACATGAAAACACTTTCATTTACTGTAGTTTTATTCTGACCTCAAATTATTTTCTTTACTCCATGAAACACTTGACAGAATAATATTTATTTATAAGTTTGATTTTATAATTTTTTTTGTATTTGTTATTAATTAATTTGTTTACATTTGTTTTATTCATTTCAGTTTGTTTGTATCTAGTTATTTTTTATTTTGTTCATTTATAATTTGTATTTATTTTATGTAATTGATTTTTTATTTGTTATTAATTAATTTGTTGTAATTTTATTTAATTGTTTTATAATTTTTTGTTTTTAATTTTGTTCATTTATAATGTGTATGTATTTAATTTGTATTTGTTAATTAACTAATTAATTAGTTTTCATTCTATTTTATTGTTTTTACATTTTTTGGTTTGTTTATTTTTAATTATAATCATTTATAATTTGTATGTATTTATTTTATGTTTTAGTTTACTTTTGTATGCATTTATTAAAAGTATACATTATATATTATAAGTTCTATGTTTTCAAACGTTATTTTTTATTTTGTAATTTATTCTCATTTATTTTATTGTAAAATGTACTTTTGTGTTGTATTTGATTTGAGTATGTATTTTGACATGTCATGAATGGTGCTGCTCGTGACTGTGTGTGTGTCTGTCAGGTATCAGCAGCTGCTGGAGGAGGTTCATCAGTGTTATCTGGAGCAGAGGGAGCTTCTGCTCAGTCCCAGTATAAACTCCAGCATCACAGATCTCACCAGCCAGAACAACAAGGACCACTGCGCTCTGGTGAGAGAGAACCACAGTCTGCCCTACTGCTCATATCAGACGGGTTTACTTCCACACATCATGTGCTGATCATGTGACTTCTGTATGTGTAGTTTTTCTGCTCATATCAGACGGTTTACTTCCACACATGTGCTGATCATGTGACTTCTGTATGTGTAGTTTTTCTGCTCATATCAGACGGTTTACTTCCACACATGTGCTGATCATGTGACTTCTGTATGTGTAGTTTTTCTGCTCATATCAGACGGTTTACTTCCACACATCATGAGCTGATCATGTGACTTCTGTATGTGTAGTTTTTCTGCTCATATCAGACGGTTTACTTCCACACATCATGTGCTGATCATGTGACTTCTGTATGTGTAGTTTTTCTGCTCATATCAGACGGTTTACTTCCACACATCATGTGCTGATCATGTGACTTCTGTATGTGTAGTTTTTCTGCTCATATCAGACGGTTTACTTCCACACATCATGAGCTGATCATGTGACTTCTGTATGTGTAGTTTTTCTGCTCATATCAGACGGTTTACTTCCACACATCATGAGCTGATCATGTGACTTCTGTATGTGTAGTTTTTTCCGTTTTGCTCCAGATGTCCTAAACGCTCGCGCGCGTGGGTGGCTGTGTTCGTTTGTAAGCTTCGTCTGATGATTGCTGTTGTTGTTGTTTCAGGTGCACAGCGGCTGTGTTCGTTTGTAAGCTTTGTCTGATGGTTTCTGTTGTTGTTGTTTCAGGTGCGCAGCGGCTGTGTTCGTTTGTAAGCTTCGTCTGATGATTGCTGTTGTTGTTGTTTCAGGTGCGCAGCGGCTGTGTTCGTTTGTAAGCTTCGTCTGATGATTGCTGTTGTTGTTGTTTCAGGTGCGCAGCGGCTGTGTTCGTTTGTAAGCTTCGTCTGATGATTGCTGTTGTTGTTGTTTCAGGTGCGCAGCGGCTGTGTTCGTTTGTAAGCTTCGTCTGATGATTGCTGTTGTTGTTGTTTCAGGTGCGCAGCGGCTGTGTTCGTTTGTAAGCTTCGTCTGATGATTGCTGTTGTTGTTGTTTCAGGTGCGCAGCGGCTGTGTTCGTTTGTAAGCTTCGTCTGATGACTGCTGTTGTTGTTGTTTCAGGTGCGCAGCGGCTGTGTTCGTTTGTAAGCTTCGTCTGATGATTGCTGTTGTTGTTGTTTCAGGTGCGCAGCGGCTGTGCGTTTATGGTTCATGTGTGTCAAGACGAACACCAGCTTTACAACGAGTTCTTCTCCAAACCCTCGTCCAAACTGGAGTGAGTAAAGAAACTCTTTTCTGATTAAAGCAATGCTTCACACAAACATAAAACTCTCCTCGTTTACTTTCATATGTTTCTGACCCGCACTTATTTTCTTTAATACATGAAGCTCAACATGTTGGACGGAATAATATTTATTCATTTCTGTATTTTTTATTTCTTTATTTGTATTAATTAGAAGCATTTTTGTTATTTATTTTAAATAAAATATATATATTTGTTTGTTTGTTTGTCTTTATATTTATCGTTATTTTATTTATCTTTTTATAATCTTTATTTTTTATTAAATTATTAATACTTTTTTTGTAATTGTTTTAAATTTAGTTTTAGATATTTATTTGTAACACTTTATAATAAGGTTCATTAGTTAACATGAACTAAGAATGAATAATACTTCTACAGCATTTATTAATCTTATTTAATGTTAATTTCAGCATTTACTAATGCATTATTAAAATCACAAGTTGTGTTTGTTAACATTAGTTAATGCACCTTGAACTAATATGAATAAACAATGAGCGACTGTATTATTATTAACTAACATTAATGAAGATGAATAAATACGGTAATAAATGTAGTGTTCACTGTTCATTCATGTTAATTAATACAGTAATGTTAATGAATGACGCCTTATTGTAATGTGTTACCATTTATTTTAATTTGTACCTTTTTATTTTTTATTAATTATTAATTATTTGTATTTGTATTTAGTAAAAAAAAAAAAAAAAAAATTGGGGGGGGGTAGAGTTAAACCACCTGTTGCATGGAAAACAGAGGCTTTGGCATTCTGTGCATTTTATGATTTATTTCCCATTTTTCTATTTGAATGTTTGTCTGAACTGTAACCTCAGATTGTGACGGAGTCAAGCTGGGTCTTATTGCTTTTAAACATGTTGCTGTTCTTCTAAGACTGCTTGAGCGTATGTTTTGTGACAGTGAGCTTCTGGAGAAACTCTGCTTGTCCCTGTATGACGTCTTGAGACCTCTGATCATCCACGTGGTTCATCTGGAGACGCTGTCTGAGCTCTGCAGCATCCTGAAGAACGAGATGCTGGAGGATCACGTCCAGAACAACGGTACAACCGCCGGCGTCTATACAGTTCACAACACTGCAGATATACAAGCCAAGCCAATCAGTTCAAGCTGAGTATTCAGTGTCAGATTCCTTTCTGTGAGGTCAAGCCTGGGACAAACTCTTATATTAATGATAAAACAAATCCTAGTGTAAGACACATGTTTTACTGTAGGTATGACCGAGTTGTGTCTTTAAGTCACATGAGTCTTACACGTGTGTATTTATTAAAAGGTGAAGAACCACCATCATGCCTTACTTGATAAACAACAAATACACATGTTATTAGATTGTGCCGTTTTTAATGTAAACAGACAAGTTTTATTCAGAGGTGTGATTTATTTAAACTGATTTATTTACAAATGTATCACCTGAATGTATTTTAGAATTTTGGTCTAGTATAGAATTTGAAAAGAACATAGCATTGATGCTGACATGGCATTAAAAAGTGAATAAATTAATAAATTAGTGCTTTCAAACAATTAATTGCATCCAAAATAAAAGTTTTTGTTTACATAATATATGAGTGTGTTACTGTATATTTCATTATTTATATATAAATACAAACACATGCATGTATATACAGTATTTAAGAAAAATGTTTTGTTTATATATCAAATATTTTTATTTTACGTGCAAATATTTTCAAAATATATACTGTGTGTATTTAGATATACATAATAAATATACACCGTACACACATATTTTATATAAATAAAAACTTTAATTTTGGATGCGATTAATCATTTGACAGCACTAATATTTATTTAAAGGTGAAGAACAAAAATGACTGTAGCATATTTTATTAGATTGTGCTGTTTTTAATGTAAATAGACAAGTTTTATTCAGAGGTGTTTAACTGATTTATTTAAAAAAATATCACATGAATGTATTTTAGTCTAGTGCAGAATTGAAATGTCTTTAATACGTTTTTGTTAGTTGTATACCTTTTGTAATTTATTCTGCGATCTCCATGAACATGGCGTTAAAAAGTGAATCAATAACTAATGAACTGGGTGCGTTTCCCAAAAGCAACTATGGTCACAGGTTACCAATAGAGTTCAAAGGGACTTACCAGCACAGTTATCTGACGATGCTTTTGTGGTTGGTTGGTGTGTGACGTGTGATTGGGGGGTTTGTCTCAGTGGTCCAGCTGGCAGCGTTTGATGCCCTGGTGAAGCAGATGCTGGAGGACGTTCAGGAGCGTTTGGTCTACAGGACACACATCTACATCCAGACGGACATCATCGGATACAAGCCTGCGCCCGGAGACCTGGCCTACCCCGACAAGCTCCAGATGATGGAGGTCAGCTGACACCGCACTCGTATGAAAAGGAATGTTAAAAAATATGACATGAAGACATGATAAGATGTTAGGTTATGATGCAGCAATAATAAAAAAGAAGAGCTGCCTGAGGTGAAGCTGACTTTATGCCAATAAACTGAAACCCGTTCTATGACACTTCCTATGATATTAATCAGATAACTTAAGATACATAACATAGACGTAACATTACAACTTGTATCTGCACAAAAGGATGCATAAGCCAGAGAACTTTAAGTTACACGCTATAGAGAGAGTGAGGGAAAGAGAGGGAGAGAGAGAGAGAGAGAGAAAGGGGGAAAGAGAGAGAGGGGGAAAGAGAGATTTTAGAGATTTAAGTGTATCACATGAATGTATTTTAGTCTAGTGAAAGAGAGGGAGAGAGAGCGAGAGAAAGGGGGAGAGAGGGAGAGAGAGCAAGAGAAAGGGGGAAAGAGAGAGAGGGGGAAAGCGAAAGAGAGAGAGAGAGAGAGGAGAGAGAGAGAAAGAGAAAGAGAGAGAGATAGGGGGAGAGAGAGATAGGGGGAAAGGGAGAGAGAGAGAAAGAGAGACAGTCGTACACTGAAGGCCCGATCACAATTGATCACAATTAACTATTTTAATCAGTTTGATTACCTTTACTTGCTCTATTATTACTATTACCTAGTTATTTTGTTTTATTTTAATATTTATTTTATTCATAGGTTTTTCTTTTTTTTTTTTGCTTTTTTGCTTTGCCTCCAGAAAAACAGCAGTATTACTTAATCGCAGATCATATAACAATGCTAAATATTAGTTTTTGGAATATTCAGGGTTTGTGCTCTAAAACGTTTGGATTAAAAAGCACAAACACTGATTTTTTAAATAGCATCACAAATGTTGACATCCTAATTCTAACAGAAACATGGTGTAGATCAGATGTGTCCACTCAATGTCCTGCAAGTTACTCTGAAATCATAGTGCCCTCCTGGAAACTCAACTCAATACATCGCGGTAGAGATTCTGGAGGTTTAGTCGTATGGATAAAAAATGACCTTGCCCCTTATACATCACCAGTACAGCAAGGCAAAAACCACATTTGGTTAAAATTGGATAAAAGCTTTGGAATTCTAGATAAAGACCTTTTTATCTGTGGAATTTATATTCCTCCATCAGATTCCCCATACTACGATGACGAAGTATTTGACACTTTACAGGAAGAAATGAATCGATATCAAACTCTGGGGAAAATTCTACTATGTGGAGATCTAAATGCTCGAACTGGTTCAGAATTAGACTATATTGATAACTCGGGAGATAAACATCTGTTCACACATTTACCCCAAGATCTCTTCAGTACTCTACCTAGAAGAAATAACCAGGATACTGGAGTCAATAGGCATGGGAAAGAGGTAGCCCACCTTTGTCAAACCTTAGGTCTTTATATCCTCAATGGTAGAATTAAAGGAGATTCCTGTGGACAGTTTACCTATAGCTCAAATCTCGGCAACAGTGTTGTAGATTATGCCATATCAAACATAAGCCCCGCCCATTTCAGTGCACTTACCGTCCAAGCCCAGTCACCCCTGTCTGATCACAGTCAGATCAATCTATTCATTAAAGGTGAAAACATCAAACCAAGAGCAATTCAGAAAAAAACTATTCATCTACATAAGCTCAAAACACCATATAGATGGACTCATAATGCTGCTGAAACATATATTAAAGTATTGAAGTCAAATGAAATAGTCCATTCCATAAAACTGTTTAACAATTCAACATATGATAATAATTGGAAAGGAATACATTTATCAATTAAACATATTAATGACATTTTTGAAAATATAGCAAAAAAGGCTAATTTTAATAAAACTACCACATATAGACTCAAAAATAGAGCTAAACAAAAACCTTCTGAAAAATGGTTTGACCATGACTGTATAAGAATAAGACAAGAACTACGATTACTTTCAAATCAAAAACACAAAGATCCAGTCAACTCAGAATTACGCTTAAAGCACTCAGAACTTCTGAAACAATACAAAAACACCCTGAGACAGAAGAAATTAGATTATTATAACAACACACTTCAGAAGATGGAAGAAACCATTGATCAGGGTCAGTTCTGGAGCACGTGGAACAGTCTAAACAACACAAAGCCACAAGAACTAGCCATACAAGATGGTCAGATTTGGAAAGATCATTTTGAGAAGCTCTATACACATCAAACTGACCCTCAGAATAATCCCAACCAGTTAAAAGTCATTGAAAAATTGAATGCTCTTGAATCATGTATCAAAAACAACCAAAATCCCCTAGATTATCCAATAACCCTAGAAGAACTTAATGGAAAACTGAAATCCCTCAAATGTAATAAATCCTGTGGCCCTGACAACATAAAAAACGAGATGCTTAAAAACAGCTCTCCTGAACTTCAGATTGCTTTACTCAAACTTTTCAATCTGACTTTGAGTTCAGGTGTTTTTCCTGAGGTCTGGAACACAGGACTCATCTCTCCTATCTTTAAAAGTGGAGACAAAACAGATTCTAATAACTACAGAGGGATATGTGTAACCAGTAATTTGGCAAAAGTATTTTGCTCAATAATAAATTCTCGGATTTCATCTTTCTTAGAGCAGCACAATGTCATCAGCAAATCTCAAATTGGCTTCCTACCTAAACATCGAACCACTGACCATATTCACACGCTACACACATTAATAAATGAACATGTACACCTAAAGAAAGAGGGGAAAATATTTGCATGCTTCATAGATTTTAAGAAGGCTTTTGACTCCATTTGGCATAATGGATTGTTTTATAAAATCATTCAAAGTGGCATAGGGGGTAAAATATATGACTTAATTAAAAACATGTATAACCAAAATAAATGTGCAGTTAAAATTGGACAGCAAAGGACAGACTATTTTTCTCAAGAGCGAGGTGTGAGACAGGGCTGCTGCCTCAGCCCGACTTTATTTAACATATATATAAATGAATTAGCAGATCTACTGGACCAATCAGACAGTCCAGGACTACAATTATTACACACAGAAGTCAAATACTTACTGTATGCAGACGACTTAATAATTCTATCTAAAACACCAGAAGGTCTCCAGAACAACCTTAACATTTTAACTAAATACTGCCACGATTGGAACTTAGAAGTCAACATCCCAAAAACTAAGATTATGCTTTTTCAGAAAAAACCCAGAAATCTAGAACATAAACATATATTTACTTTAAACAACATCACACTTCAACATGCTTTACAGTATAATTATCTTGGTCTGGTGTTAACTCCCACTGGAAATTTCAATTTGGCAATAAAAGCATTACTTGCAAAAGCCCGCAGGGCACTGCACGCCATTCGAACAAAATTGTTCAAAATAGACATCCCCATTAGAATCTGGACAAAGATTTTCGATAGTGTCATACTGCCTATTGCCCTGTATGGAAGCGAGATCTGGGGTCCAACGAGTAACTACAGCCATAAAGATTGGCACAAACACCCTTTAGAAGCTCTGCATGTAGAGTTCTGCAGAAGCATCCTTCACGTGCACAGAAACACACCCAATAACGCCTGCAGAGCGGAGTTAGGCCGTCTACCCCTAAACCTAGTCATTAAGAAAAGAGTGTTAAAGTTCTGGATCCACTTAAACTCTAGTTCTGAAGACTCTCTTCATTTTAAGGCAGTAAAAACACAATTAATGAGTGCCCAAAAAAGTCATCTTTGTGTAATGGTGTCAGATCTGACTAACAAAGCATTCAATGTCACCAACCCTGAAAAACCTGGAAGAATCAAAGAAATTATGAATGAAGAGAAGGAGACATACATACAGCATTGGAAAAAACAAACCAAAGACCAAAGTCGTCTCCAATGTTATCTGAAACTCAACAGAGAGTACAGTCTGGCTGATTATCTGGTCTCAGTCAGGAATATAACTCACAGACATTTACTGACGAAGTACAGACTGAGTGACCACCAGCTGGCCATAGAAAGAGGGCGACATAAACAGACCTGGTTACCTAAAGAAGAGCGAATCTGTAACGAATGTAGATCTGGATCAGTTGAGACGGAGGAACACTTCCTCCTCCACTGTGACAAATACAAGTCCTTAAGAGACGCACTGTACAGTAAAATAAAGCAGATTATTCCTCAGTTCCAGTCACTCCAGGAACATGAGAAATTAAGAATATTACTTGCTGAAGGACCTGCTTCCTCTTTGGTAGCACTTCATATTTATAAATGCCATAAACTAAGAAGTAAAGAGTGAACACATCTGCATTAGTAATACCAATAATGTATATATAAATATATTATGGATGTATTTTACATGTATTTGTTTTGTTTTTTTATTTTTATTTATGGATGTATATTATATATATTTTTGTTTTGATTTTTATTCTGATATGTACAATGCTTTGGCAATATGTACCCATGTACGTCATGCTAATAAAGCAATATGAATTGAATTGAATTGAATTGAATTGAAAGAGAGAGAGAAGGAAAGAGAGAGAGAGAGTGTGTGTGTGGTGTGTGTGTGTGTGAGTTAGAGAGAGATTGTGTTGTGGTGTGGTGTGGTGTGTTTATTGTGTAGAGACAGAGAGAGAGGAGATTGTGTGTGTGTGAGAGAGAGAGTGTGGTGTTGTGTGTGTGAGTGAGTGAGAGAGAGTGTGCGCGTGTGTGTGTGAGCGGATGTGTCTTATTAAGGGATGTTTCAGTGCTCCTGGTTAAATAATCTCTCCTTTCCTATCATGTCTGTGTTGACAGCTGCCCGTCTGTCTGCCGTGATGAAATTATCTGTCTGCTGTGTCATCATTAATTCATCTACTCATCCTGTATCGATCTGCTCCCGCGTTCGGCTAATTACGCCACGTGTTTTACCTTCACAGAACCCCTGCGTGTGCCGGGCCAATTAGATGGGCCGGATATCCACGAGTAATAACGACTCTCTCTCTCTCTCTCTCTCTCAAATGATGTCTGATTCACTGCTCACCTCGCAGAACTGAAATCATGGCTTCCGTTGACACACACATGCTGAATACATGCTGGATCAATAGATGTGGTCAAGCTGCCAGTGCTACTTTCTATTCTCAAATCTAAAGTAGTATTTCATTCATTTTCTTTTTGTGTGTTTCTTCTCTCTTTCTTGAGCTGAATATTGAAGCCGTATGTCAGGTTAAATTCTGATTTGCCAGTCAAAATATCAAGGTGATATGAGTGTCTGGAGTAGGCAGTGCATCAATAATGCCTTATTAAAAGCTTGAAATATGTGAAGAAATATATTTCTTAAAAAATATAGACACAATTAAAGCATTTTTGTTTTAAAATAACATGCAAATTTTTGTCACATGACAATAAATCAATATAACAGCACATTATATAACTAAGAGGTGTCCTTTAAACACCCTTAAAGTCAAAATGCTTCTTGATCACTAAAATAAATCACAACTATATACAATTATTACCCAAACAGACTTGAATATACTCTTTTCTTCCTTGTTCTGAAGAAAAAGTTGTGAAGAAAATATGATGTCACTTTGTACTTGATGGCTACATGTTTTAAAGTCATAAAAAAAATTAAAAAGTGATATAGCACTCTTTACATACACAGTTTAAAACCGCTTTAATATGAATTACTAGAAAATAACTTGTTTGTCTTTTAGTCCATCAGTAATAGTATCAACATATTATTTTGTTATTTGTCGTCTCTGGTTTGCAGACAAAGAACTAAATCATTTTTAATATAGTCTTGAGAGAAACTTGGCTACAGTTCTGCTCTGGCTATACAGACAAAACATAATGTCAGGCATTGGCTAAGTGACTATATGTGTTTGAACTGTGAGAATTAGGTGTCTTTGAGCTCTTTACAGATAAGACAGACATTGGTTTATTAACGTGGAACGGCCATGTAGACACAGTCACTGAGTTTAGGACGGTCACTTGTGCACATGCGTTTTAAATGAGATTTAACCTTTTCATCTCCAGTCATAGATTTGACTGATGTAAATAGGCTGCTAGTAAACTTCTCTGCTTGGTTAAATGAATATCTGGTTGATATAATCCACTTAAGAAACGTACTATCTATTCTGATTTATGGTGCAAAAACATGTGGTGTGAGCAATAAAACACAGGACATAATTTATCTTGCTTGATATCAAGTGCAGCCTTTGATACAATGCATAACATGTTTATCATGCACTGGCTTGAACAATCAATGCTGGTACGACTGTTTATAAGATTTTCCCCCGACAGAAAATGTACATTTTGTGGAGTCCCACAAGGCTCTGTTTTAGGACCTCAGTTGTTTATATTGTATACAGTATGTGACCTTTAGGTAATGTAATCAGGAAGCATGGGATACACTTTTAGAGCTATGCAGATGATACACAACTGTTTATTTTCAGCTTCAGACATGTGACTTGTTAGATACTTCACAATGGATGCACCAAATTTCAATTTTATCGATTGTTATTGCAAACATTGAGAGGAATTATGCTGGAATCACTTTGTTTTAAACCTATGTTTTATCTTGTCATCTGGTGTGAATATATCATTCGTTCCTTTTCAGATTGCAGAGGGCTACAACATGAGCATCCCAATGCCAGGCCACCCTGTGAACTATTCCGAGCTGACATGGCTCAAGCTCAGCATGATGGGTGGAACAGCTGGAGAAGCTTATCTCTGAACACGATGTGGTCTTCCTGTTGATGGACACTCGTGAGAGCCGCTGGCTTCCGACAGTCATCGCTGCCAGCCAGAGAAAGGTAGCTTCCTTTCATCTTTCATCCTGTATTTATTTATCTTATTTTCCGCTCACATGGCTGCCTGACTTTTTACTGTAGGCTATTGTCACAGTTGTGGTAAGTGCTACACAGAGTTGGTCCTGTATATCTGATTTAAAGGGACAGTACACCCAAAAATGATAATTCTGTCATCGAGTAGATCATGATTGTGTTTGTTCTGAACACAACGGAAGATATTCTGAAGATTGTGGGAAACAGAGCAGTGTTTTTTCCTACTATGTGCCCCAAAACAGCCTGATTACAAAACTTTCTTCAGAATATCTCCTTTGTGTTGCAGAATATAAACACATTCATACAGGTTTGGATCTACTCGAGGACAGAATTGGTCATTTTTGGTGGGTGTACTGTCCCTTTAAGAACCTTTAACTACAAATAGCCCTGCCTGACGTAATGGGATGTTTGGTGTATTTCCAGCACTTTATTCTAAAACAGGCATGCTGCACATATTGTTTATATTGTTACGACTTAGTCTGTATGTAATTGCATAGTAAATACCTATGTGCAACACATCTACCAATTGTGGACAAAAAAGGCGGAAGGAATTTGTGTTTGGCTTTGCATACTTGAGGCATACATTTTTAATGCAAAATATTATCATGCTTACAAATTTCCTTTATAAAAAATAAAACCTGTCATTAGGTAGAAATTTCACTTGATTCACAAATACAGACCATCTATTGGATATGTTGTCATTTAATTATAATAATAGTTGTTAGTGATATAATAGTACAGCTGGTAGACTCCAAAACCTGACAGAAGATTTAAACTACAATCCAGTTAAAACATGGACGTTTTGAGGACTTTTTAGACCGCTAAATATGTCTGTTTCTCTGCAGTTGATAGTGAATGCTGCTCTGGGATTTGACACGTTTGTGGTAATGAGACACGGTTTTAAGAAACCCAAAGAGTCACAGTCTGAAGAGTCCAGCCCCATGTCTGCTTCATCTAACTCCTCGTCTTCCTCCACACCAGCAGCCACCATCACACCAGGTACAGCTGAAACGTGCGTTGTTGTTGTTGTTTAGATAAAGTGTGTCGTAAGAGCGAGGTGTACACACAGAGGTCTACAGTAAACCTCAAATGAAAAATGTCAAGCCATCACAGTTAAAGGAATATTTCACCCAATAATGAGCATTAGCTGTAAACGTGCTCACCCTCCGGCCATCCAAATTGTAGATGAGTTTCTTCATCGGGTTTGGAGAAATGTGTCTCAGCAATGGATGCTCGGGAGTGAATGGGTGCCGTCAGAATGAGAGTCTGATTAAAACATCACAATAATCCAGTCTATCAGTTAACATCTGGAGTAGAAATAAATCCAGCATGAAGACGTTTTAACTTCAAACCATCACTTCTAATAACACTTGCATGTTTGTTATCCAGCCACATATGTGTGTAGAGCTGTTTTGGCTTGTAATCTGTGCAGATTTCGCTCCTGATTCAGACCAGAACACCGATTATGTACTCCGTTTTAGTTCAAAGCATCTTAATGACTGATTTGTTTCTTACAAATCACAGCTTTTGGCTTCACAAGATGTTAATTGATGGAATAGAGTTATTATTTTTTTAGCCGTTTTTGTTTGAATTACAAAATTGAGATCACCTTGATTAAAAATGTCATATGTAACATTAATAACTGAATGATCTGTAGTTAATATAAGTGTTTTTTTTTTTGTTATGATTATTATTTCTAGTTCTCTGAAGTAGCAGAGTCTGTTTGTTAAGACTGTCCAGCCACTAGCTAACTGCGTTTACTGCGGGACACTAAGTTGTGCTTCCACTTCTTACATCATTGAGGTGTCAGTCAGAGGCACAATAGAGCATTAGGGGACATTCACACAAAGCAGGTTCTTGTATTCCACCTGCTATATTTACAATATGTATATACAGTATATATACAAATCACGAAGGTGCTACTTCAAGCTTCAATTGGTCTGGCCATATCAAAATTCCTAATTACTTCTGGGTCATGATTACTACTTGCTCTTTTTTCATGCTTTTATAGAATGACTATTCATATGATAATTTTATATTTATATTTTATATGAGAATACTAATTTTTACAGCACTTTTTATAAATGATAATACACGAGATGCATTTATTGCATTATATCCACCTTGTTTTTAACAACACGGCTATTTGTATACTGCAAACATATACAGCCAAAGTAACCAATGACTTGTACATTCATTATATGGACAAAAGTACTGGCACCCCTTCTTTAGAAGAGAAAAACGCACTTCCAAACTGTGGCAACGAAGAAATTCATGTACTTAAAATGGTATTTCCATCTCTGTTGCAACAGTTTTGAAGTGTATGAAAGAACTGTATCCATATGTACAAGTCATTGGTGTTTGGTGATGAGTTTGTGTCTCATTTTAAAGTCACACCAGAGGTGTTCAGCTGCTTTCTGCAGACCAGTCAAGTTCTTCCACACTGACTGAATCATAATTTCTCTTTGATTCTGTCTTATACACAGATAAACTGTCATGCTTAAACATTAAGATTTGTACTCTTGGAAAATACTAAAGTAGTCAAACCTTTCATTAGAAGGGGGTGCCAATACTTTTGGCAATATAGTGTATCTGTTGATATATATCGGCCATCTTCCAAAAGTTGCTCTTGTACATTAATAACTAATACATATGATCAATTTAAATACATCCGACTCTTTTAATTCAAAGGTTTCACCGTATTTATCGGTCAAGGTTCGTTCACTGTGACTGTCACAATATTTTCTTGTTACTCCGTTATAAGCATGACTTCGGTTCATTCTCAGCAGCATCTCTGTTCTCCAACATCCCCGGACATCGTCTCGGCTGCTACTTCTGTAACGATGTGGTCGCCCCTGGAGACGTGAGTTTTAATCAAGCACTTTCATTGCTCAAATTAGGTTTTCCTCAAGACACGTATTATATGTGAGCCTGGAGCACAAAAGCAGAGTTAAGTCACTGGGGTATATTTTTAGCAATAGCCAAAAATAAATTGTATGGGTCAAAATTATACTTTTTCTTTTATGCAAAAAAATCAAGATTATGTTCCATGAAGATATTTAGTACATTTCCAATGGTAATATATACAAATAGTTTTTTTGATTATTAATAGCATTGCTAAGAACTTAATTTAAACAACTTTAAAGGTTTATTTTCTCAAATATATATTTTTTTTTTACACCCTCAGATTCCAGATTTTTAAATATTGTCCAAACCATACATCAATGGAAAGCTTATTTATTCAGGTTTCAGATGATGCATAAATCCCAATTTCCCAAAATTGAACCTTATGACTGGTTTTGTGCTCCAAGGTCACATTTAAAAAAATCAAATATCCTAAATTCAGCAAAATACGACTGAAAAAATGTTTGCTTTACTCGGAGCTTGTTTTGTGTGTAGTCCACCCGAGACCGGACTCTGGACCAGCAGTGGCACGGTGAGCCGTCCCGGTCTGGCCATGATCGCCGGATCCCTAGCCGTGGAGCTGATGGTCTCCATACTCCAGCACCCAGAGGGGTGAGTGCCTCCGCTTCACATGTCTGCTGCGGTGAACCCTGTGTGCTTCCATCCACTTACTGCATGACTCACTGCCGCTGCCGTCCTGTCAGAGCTTAAAGGGACAGTTCTACTTCTGTCATTAATAACTCACCGTTATTTCGTGCCCAAACCCTTCCCATAGACAGCGATGTAATTAGTTTATTAATACAGCACAGTTTAATACAACTCACGTTGGAAAAGTATGGAATTTGATTTAAGTATCTTCCAGGTCTTTTTCTCCTATTCAGTTTTTTTTATTATAGAAAATTAAGAATTGATTGAAAAATAAATGTATCGTACATGAAGTCAAAGTCAAAATACGACTGATTTAATACAAAGTGCACTTTTTCATTATGCAAAATTGCAGGTTATAAGCATTTTGGGTTTATTCTCACAATATTCTTAGCATTGTATTATATAGCCTTAAGGACCTTTGCAAAAAAAAAAAAAGCCTTCAACTTTTTTACAGTACCAGTCTTTTTTTTACAAACCCTTGAACTTGGCATTGGTTTGTGTGCCTCCTTGATATTACAGGTACTACTATAAGAAAAGCCAAATTTTGAATTAATTGAATTAAGCATTTATACAGCGCTTTGTTGTGTATTGCTGTTCACCCAAAGCACTTTACAATCATGGGGGGGGGCTCTCCTCAACCACCACCAGTGTGCAGCATCCACTTGGATGATGCAACTGCAGCCACAGGACAAAGGTGCCAGTGCGCTCACCACACACCAGCTACAGGTGGAGAGGAGAGAGAGTCATAGAGACAATCAAGTGTATGCGCTCACCACACACCAGCTACAGGTGGAGAGGAGAGAGAGTCATAGAGTCAATCAAGTGTATGCGCTCACCACACACCAGCTACAGGTGGAGAGGAGAGAGAGAGTCATAGAGACAATCAAGTGTATGCTCTCACCACACACAAGCTACAGGTGGAGAGAAGAGAGAGTCATAGAGCCAATCAAGTGTATGCGCTCACCACACACCAGCTACAGGTGGAGAGGAGGAGAGAGAGAGTCATAGAGCCAATCAAGTGTATGCGCTCACCACACACCAGCTACAGGTGGAGAGGAGAGAGAGTCATAGAGCCAATCAAGTGTATGCGCTCACCACACACCAGCTACAGGTGGAGAGGAGAGAGTCATAGAGCCAATCAAGTGTACACGCTCACCACACACCAGCTACAGGTGGAGAGGAGAGAGAGACATAGAGACAATCAAGTGTATGCGCTCACCACACACCAGCTACAGGTGGAGAGGAGAGAGAGTCATAGAGACAATCAAGTGTATGCGCTCACCACACACCAGCTACAGGTGGAGAGGAGAGAGAGATATAGAGCCAATCAAGTGTATGCGCTCACCACACACCAGCTACAGGTGGAGAGGAGAGAGAGAGACATAGAGACAATCAAGTGTATGCGCTCACCACACACCAGCTACAGGTGGAGAGGAGAGAGAGAGACATAGAGACAATCAAGTGTATGCGCTCACCACACACCAGCTACAGGTGGAGAGAGAGAGAGGTCATAGAGCCAATCAAGTGTATGCGCTCACCACCACACCAGCTACTGTGGAGAGGAGGAGAGAGTCATAGAGACAATCAAGTGTATGCGCTCACCACACACCAGCTACAGGTGGAGGAGAGAGAGTCATAGAGACAATCAAGTGGATGCGCTCACCACACACCAGCTACAGGTGGAAGAGGAGAGAGAGTCATAGAGCCATCAAGTGTATGCGCTCACCACACACCAGCTACAGGTGGAGAGAGAGAGGAGTCATAGAGCCAATCAAGTGTATGCGCTCACCACACACCAGCTACAGGTGGAGAGGACGAGAGAGTCATAGAGGACAATCAAGTGTATGCGCTCACCACACACCAGCTACAGGTGGAGGGGAGAGAGAGTCATAGAGACAATCAAGTGTATGCGCTCACCACACACCAGCTACAGGTGGAGAGGAGAGAGAGTCATAGAGACAATCAAGTGTATGCACTCACCACACACCAGCTACAGGT
The DNA here is from genome assembly GCA_003573665.1 of Oxygymnocypris stewartii. NCBI lineage: Eukaryota > Metazoa > Chordata > Actinopteri > Cypriniformes > Cyprinidae > Oxygymnocypris > Oxygymnocypris stewartii. The sequence goes on from QVTF01020021.1 coordinate 55,908, forward strand.
GAAGAAGAGAGAGAGTCATAGAGACAATCAAGTGTATGCGCTCGCCACACACCAGCAACAGGTGGAGAGGAGAGAGAGCCATAGAGACAATCAAGTGTATGCGCTCACCACACACCAGCAACAGGTGGAGAGGAGAGAGAGCCATAGAGACAATCAAGTGTACGCGCTCACCACACACCAGCTACAGGTGGAGAGGAGAGAGAGTCATAGAGACAATCAAGTGGATGCGCTCACCACACACCAGCTACAGGTGGAGAGGAGAGAGAGTCATAGAGACAATCAAGTGGATGCGCTCACCACACACCAGCTACAGGTGGAGAGGAGAGAGAGTCATAGAGACACTCAAGTGTATGCGCTCACCACACACCAGCTACAGGTGGAGAGGAGAGAGAGTCATAGAGACAATCAAGTGTATGCGCTCGCCACACACCAGCTACAGGTGGAGAGGAGAGAGAGCCATAGAGACAATCAAGTGTATGCGCTCGCCACACACCAGCTACAGGTGGAGAGGAGGAGAGAGTCATAGAGACAATCAAGTGTATGCGCTCACCACACACCAGCTACAGGTGGAGAGGAGAGAGAGCCATAGAGACAATCAAGTGTATGCGCTCACCACACACCAGCTACAGGTGGAGAGGAGAGAGGAGTCATAGAGACAATCAAGTGTATGCTCTCACCACACCACCAGCTACAGGTGGAGAGGAGAGAGAGTCATAGAGCCAATCAAGTGTATGCGCTCACCACACACCAAGCTACAGGTGGAGAGGATGAGAGAGACATTAGAGCCAATCAAGTGTATGCACTCACCACACACCAGCTACAGGTGGAGAGGAGCGAGAGACATAGAGCCAATCAAGTGTATGCGTCACCACACACCAGCTACAGGTTGGAGGAGGAGGAGAGTCATAGAGACAATCAAGTGTATGCGCTCACCACACACCAGCTACAGGTGGAGAGGAGGAGAGAGACAGAGACAATCAAGTGGATGCGCTCACCACACACCAGCTACAGGTGGAGAGGAGAGAGAGTCATAGAGACAATCAAGTGGATGCGCCTCACCACACACCAGCTACAGGTGGAGAGGAGAGAGAGTCATAGAGACAATCAAGTGGCTTGCGCTCACCACACACCAGCTACAGGTGGAGAGGAGAGAGAGATATAGAGCCAATCAAGTGTAGGCTCTCACCCACACACCAGCTACAGGTGGAGAGGAGAGAGAGACAATCAAGTGTACGCGCTCACCACACACCAGCTACAGGTGGAGAGGAGAGAGAGTCATAGAGACAATCAAGTGAATTTTGAGCAAATGGATATGTTCGTTAATGTGCATCCATGCTATTGATTTATTATTAGTAAATAGTGTGTGCAAAATAAATTGTGATGCACAAATAGGTATATAAAACTAGAAATTGTAATGTGTAAGCATGCAAAAAATTAATCTCATAGCTTTGTAAAATTAGGGTTGAACCCCTGATTATGTTAACGCTGTGCCTTCATCGTGTTAATCACATTGCTGTCTATGGAGGGTCAGAGAGCTATCAGAATGCATCACAAATATCTTAAATTGTGTTCATAAGGTCTTTGGAGCGACATGAGGGTGAGTTATTAATGACTGGGTGACCTATCCCTTTAACAGCTGGACACTCTCCTGGGCTATTTTGAAGTATAAATACCGTGTTAACACTGGAATTTCAACAAGAAGAAGTGCACTCCAAAATCCCAGGTGGTGCACTTAAATAACCGCAGAAAAGAGACGCACACAGTGTGCACTGCTGGACACTTCTAATCCTAATCCTAGTTGCTTATAACATGCATTCGAAAATGGACCACGCGCCAAAGACGTTCCCTAGTTTGAGAAATCGGTTTATGAATAAAATTAAATAAATAACTAAATATGTTTGATGTTTGAAAGCTAAGAAAACAACCATAATATTGGTATTTTAATTGCATCGTATTGCTATTTTTATACAGTCTTGTAGCATTTATTTTACAATTATTTATTCCAATTTAAATAATAATAATAATTGCAATGATAACAATAATAATAAATGCAATTGGATATTTTTTTTAAATGTACAGTTTCTTGATCAGTAAAAGTGTTTATTGTATGGTAATTGATGTTTAAATCTTCTAAAATGCATGCATTAGTACATAATTTAAGACAATGCTTGAAAGTATGTGACAAATATTCTGTGGTATGAAACTGAAAATTACAGTAGTAGAAAAGCTTTGCCGTCCCAATTTACTTAGCTTTTGTAAAGCTGAAATATATATTTTTTCATTTATTATACTTACTTCTTTGCCGATTGAATATGCCAAACAGCTAGGAATAAAACATTTGTGTGTTGATTGCTTTGAGAAGTGTAACACTGAGAGTCTGTGGTGCTTTCATAACATCGATCTGCTTTAACGATCAACACACAGCATGAGTTTGGAGCAGGGCTGAGCAATAGCATATGTGGCAACTGTTCAAAACATGTCAAAAATAGTTGTCACACTCATGCCACCCCAGCTTCCACCCCTATGTTTAAGTTACCCCTATGTTAAACATATTTTCACCCCTATGTTTAAGTCACTCTGAAACGAAACGTCAATTGCAATTGTGCTGTAATGCAATATCTGGAGTGCAAAAAGTCTGTATGTTGCTTTTTATGTATTTCCAGTCAGACGAGAGGGTATTGAAAGCTTTCATCCATGTCTACCATTGAAAGAAGACTTTAGAAAGCATGCACTCAATGCCCTAGATAGTGCGGGCATCCTCCTGATGGTCTCTCTTCAGATGCTTTAAGCTGATACTGAGCCTCTGTTGGATCTGGATAAAAGCCTCCAGATATGCTGCAGAGCTCCACAATCGCAGGGGGTTTTCAGCTGTCCAACTGTTACCCGAGGATGCTTTGAATTCAGAAACCACGTTAACGGCAAATTAGGTGATTAATGTCGTTTTGGGATGTTGAAATATTCCCCCCATCTTAGATAAGAGAGAGGTGAGTTCATTATAAGTGAGCCATTAGTTATCCCAAGTTTGGTTTCTGGATCAAGTATTATGTGCTACACTGTAAAAAACAAAGTTGAGCAAACGTAAAATTTTCTCAACCTATTTTTGTATAAGATTTTTGAGTTCTCTCAACTTTTTGTTGTATAAACTTAAAACAACATGTTATAAAAACTCAAATCTGCTGAAGCTGGTTGCCTTAGACGTTTAAGTTCTCTTAACTTTAGATTTTTAAAGGTAAATATTTACCTTTTTTTACAGTAATGTAAAACATCAAATTCTGTCCCCTGTAGGGCTAGATTGAGTCCATTCAAGTGGCTGAAAAAGTCTGCCAAGTAGGCCAATTTATAAAGCCAGTGGAAATCAAAGAGGCGGTCTGCAAATTCAAGTTCGGAATCAATTAAAAAGGTTCTGACCTCGTCACGTAATTGGAAGAGCCGGGTGAGCACTCTGCCGCATGAGAGCCAGTGGACCTCTGTATGCAGTAAAAGCTGGCAGTGTTCACTACCCATCTATTCACACAAAAGGGAAAACAAACGTGCTTGCAGTGGACGACTTTTGATGTAATTCACCATTCTGACAGCATCGTCCAAAACGGTCTTTAAATCCATGGGCATTCTCTTACTCCTAATGCCTCTCGCAAATTAGCTGCTGGAACACATTCTCGGACATATCAATAAATCGGCGCTTAACCCTGTTGTTTGATAAAGAAATCAAGTTAAGTTGCTTAACTGCATTGTTTCCCAGCATTATGCTGACCATCTGCTTAGCAGCTGGTAAAATTAAGTCTTCACCTATGGTGTGGGGCTTTCCAGATGTAGCTATCAGTCTTGATACCTCATACGATGCTGTCACGGCCTTTTCATTTTCGCCACCCATTACACAGGTTGACTCGATCACTTTTTTATGTTGTTGGTAATCTTAAAAAAAAATATATAATAATTCTCGAAGCTTGCTGGCAAACGACCCGTGTTTTGTTTCGAGGTGACGGCGTAACTTGCATGGTTTTAGTGCCTCATTAGAAAGGGTCTCCGAGCATAGCACACAGACAGGCGTGGGGTTGTCAGCAGGACCAACACTCGTGAATCCGAAGGACAAGTACTCCTCGCTGTACTTACGAGTCTTTGGTTTACTTGAAGTGCAGTTAGGCCCAGTTGATGAGGATGGATTGTCATTCTCTGCTCCTCTTTTGCCGAGCAGCCACCGTTGCATTTTTGAATTGATGGTTAATTGTGACTGAATTCCTACTACGTTACGCAACTGACGTCAGTTTTAAAATAAGCAATTTATCTCACCTCGCTTTAATGGGAAAAAAAATGTTTTCATGTGTTTTTCATTTGTGTAATAAGGAGGGGAGGAAAAAAATAAAAATTTTAGGACAATTAGAATATTTTAATTATTTTAATATTTTGATTTAGCCTAGCTACAGCCCCCCTGCAATACTGCTGCGGCCCCCACAGTTTGGGAAGCACTGCCTTAGACGTTTACATTCTCTTAACTTTAGATTTTTTACATCACTGTAAAAAATAAAATAAATAAAAAGTTGAGCAAGCTTAAAATGTTTAAGGAAACCAGCTTCCGCAGATTTAAGTTTTCTTAACATGTTGTTTTAAGTTTATACAACACAAAGTTGAGAGCGCTCAAAATCTACAAAAATAACTCCGAAATCTCTTAAAATTTTAAGTTTGCTCAACTTTGTTTTTTTTTACAGTGATTTATTCATCTTCTGGAAGAGTACTGAACGATCTGTAAAAATAGTGCACAATACAGGTACAGCTTTTTTACACTCATTGAGTTTGGTTTCAGAATGAACATAAATGAATGTAATATATAGGATATAATAGGATAATGTCCTGTGCAATAAGCTGCCAGTACATTTTCTGTTGTTTTACAGATATTTTTTTTACAGTGCACTGTGAAGATACGCAGAATCAAGCGATCATAAGCAGATGCATATGTAAAATAATGTGAATATCAAACATTAAACAGCATATAAATAAAAACTGCCAAACGTTGCCGAATGAAGTGTTGATTCAGGATGTAGTTTAGCTTTTTTGTGGGTGTTGATTGAAAGACATAGTCTTTGACAAAAATATGGTTTTCTTCACTTTTGTTCAAAATTGTAGCTTTTTCCCATTAAACATACCCTCATTCAAGTTAATAAATAATAATAATAATTAAAAATAATGCATAAAGCTAAATAATACATGCAATATAGATGAAGATTAGACTGCTGTGATGCATAATATGACTTAATTTATCTTAAAAGGAAATAAAACCACATCTCATAAAGAAAGAACATGGACAGACCAATGTGGATTCTTTATGAGAACCTGCATACAGCATTATTCATTCTTTCAAGCAGACGTATTTTTGGTTGCGGTCAAGTCACAAGCAGTCTTGTGGTGTTTGATTCACATTCAACACCAACTAAATTAGGCTGCTGTCCCTTTAAAACCGAATGCACGGATCCGATAAACTAAAAATACATTTACATTCAAAAAACATAACCGAGAGTTTTTATGTGAATACTCGCCAAAACAAATAATTTGACAGCTTTTGTTTTGTGTATTTGTCAGTTTAAGTGTGAAAAGTTAGGAAAGAGAAGTGAATTTGCTATTTGTGTGTGCTCACAAACCGGACTGAATTCACTTCTCTTTTGCATCGTCACACTTTCTCAAATGTATCCATATTAGCGATATAACAATGTCAAAATCTCACAATACGATAATATCGCAAGTCTACGATACGATATTTATTGCGATATTTAAAAGAAAAAAGACCAAAAATGAACATTTTGGACATTTTAAAGTTAAATTATTCTTTCTAATGCACTTTGAGAGTTCAAAATGAAGAGCTCCAACCCATGATCTTAACTAAGTCAGAAAAAAGTCTTGCACTTGCATTTTTTTATTTGTGGTATACTGTCTATCTTACATGCACACTGATGTTTTAGAAGCCAAACAAATTTGAATATAAAAATAATGACAGTAATAGCCATATATTGTAAAACAATTGCACTGTAAAATACATGAAAATATGACATGGGTATATTATTTTTGCTTACAATACTTCTTTCCTAATTTCTACACTTGAAAGAGATATTTTGGATTTGGACTGCATTTAAACCACTCGCTATCAGCAATTCATGCGGCACTTTAAAGCTTTTATTTTGATGGAAAACTGCAGTGAAAACAGGCTTACGAAAACACGTCTCACTACAAATCTAGTGATATACTGTAATCTTCTGCTGCAAAAATAAGGCATAACTGGTGGCCGTTGTGTCCCCAAACTCACAGCACGTGAAAAAACGAGTTGACTGCATTCATTCAGTGTGAACATAGCTGTTCTGAGACGCGGAAAACACCGGATCACCAGCTGATCGCATGAACAAAGCTCTGAAACTCCCATGTGCTATCTGGTTATGTGTTTCTCAGTCTTTTGTGGCACTGGTGATGGGAACGCCTCTGTTTGAGCATCCCGACATGTCAGCTTCTTCTGAGGTGCATTATACAGTCATGGCCAAAAATATTGGCACCCTTGCAATTCTGGCAGAAAATGCAACACTTTGTTCCAATTGCAAATGTTTTGGTATTCACATTTCAACAACACACAAAAAACAAATTAACAGAGAAGAAAAGTCAAACCGAACTCAAAAATGAACTGGACAAAATTATTGGCACCTTGCTTTTTAAGCAGGTGTTGCTCCTGTAATTTGTATTTAGACACACTTCTGGCAAGTAACAGGTGTGGGCTATATAGTATTCACACTTGCGAAAAGTTAACTCAACGTACTGAACGTATTGTGGACAGATGAGGACATCATTGTTTACAGAAAAATAAATGAGGCCTTCGAAGCAAAGAACACAGTCCCTACAGTCAAGCATGGTGGAGGTTTAACGTTTTTTGGGGGTTGGTTTGCTGCTTCTGGCACTGTGTGAACAGTATCATGAAATCTGATGATTACCAAAGACTTTTGGGGCGCAACGTAGTGGCCAGTGTCAGAAAGCTGTCTCCACCAGAGGTCATAGGTCTTCCAGCAGGACCCAAAACACACTCTACAAACAAAGCGCTGGAGAGTTCAGACATGGCCAGCAATGAGTCCAGATCTGAATCCCGTAGAACACCTATGGAGAGATCTCAAAACAGCAGTTGGGAGGCATCCTTCAAATCTGAATGACCTGGAGCAGTTGGCAAAAGAAGAGTGGACAAAAATAATTTTGTCCAGTGCATTTTTTGAGTTATGTGTGGAATTGTATCAGTTGTGTTGTTCCAATGCAAAAAAAATAAATAAACACATGAGGACCAAAACATTTGCAACTGCAACAATTTTCTGAGAGAATTGCAAGGGTGCCGATATTTTCAGCCATGACTGTAGTTTACATTTGAATGCATTGAAGCACGTTTTTCATTTAACACACAGGATTCATTAGTAATACTCCAAGCATAGCTTTTAGGCAGCTTAATACTCAGTATGTTCCTCTTTTACTATTTCTGACTCTTTGACTAACTGCCATTTGAGTCACAGTTATGGCCTCAGGATTTGTGACTAAATCCAGCAGCAGCTCTTTCCCCCAACCACACACACACACACACACACACACACACACACACACACATACACACACAAACACACACACACACACATATACACACACACACACATACACGCACACACACACACACACACACACACACACACACACACACACTCACAAACACAAACACAAACACGCACACACATACACACACACACACACTCGCACAAACACTCACGCACGCCCTCACAAACACGCACACACACACTCTCACTCACGCACGCATGCATGCACACACTCACTCACACACACACACACACACACACACACACACACTCTCACTCAAGCACACATGCACGCACACACACTCACACACACTCACTCACACACATGCACGCACACTCACTCACTCACACACAAACACACACACACACACACACTCACACACTCACTTACTCACACACTCACTCACTCACACACACATGTTTGTTTTTGTGAATTGTGGGGACATTCCTACACCTAAACACCTTACAGGAAACTTTATGCATTTTTACTTTATCAAAAAATGTTATTCTGTAGTATTTATAAGCTATTGAAATATGGTGACACTGAGAATGTCCTCATTAAACACCTTCTCCTTGTAATACCTGTCATACCCATCTAATTATACAAATGTGTGTCCTCATATGTCACAAAAACGTGCTCACACACACAGTAACTAACCATAAAAGTGCTCTTTAAGGGATTGACTGAAGTCTAATTTGAATGTGTTGATGTGTTTTCTGTCAGAGGCTACGCTGTGGCCAGTAGCAGTGATGACCGGATGAATGAACCCCCGACGTCTCTGGGTCTCGTCCCCCATCAGGTCAGTTATGAGCTCCTGTCTGATGCATTATTATGTAAATGCACTGCTGAACAGACGAGCGTCGCAGACGAAGAGCACGTGTTGTATATTATCATCCTCAGCATGAGATGTTATTGAAATTCACGCTGGTCTAAGCTGATCTGTTCTGAAGCATTTATGCTGATGCTAAGTGACTTCTAAAGACGGTTTGTGTCTCTTCAGTCATCGTCTGCCACAGTAATGTTAATGTCTTTGAACTATATACATTTGGGGATCTCCGCAAATACCAGTCTGTGCAGTTAATTACGGTTAGTTGACCGTTGAAGTGGATTGAATCTCATAACCCTGACATCTGACCTTGTGATGCAATCGACGAGTCTGAAATCCCCAGAGATTCTGAGCGGTCTACAAAGTGGTTCAGTCTAGAGCAGTTAATGAAAAAGACAATAGTAACTAAATTAAGCTGCTGTTCCTTTAAAACCGAATGCACGGATCTGATAAACCGATACGCATCCGATATTCTCTCAACTGTTTACATTCACAAGACATAACCGAGAGATTTTATGTGAAAACAGATAATTTGTCAGCTTTTTTTTGTGTGTATTTGTCAGTTTAAGTGTGAAAAGTTACGTAAGAGAAGTGAATTCAGTCCTCATGCGCTTTTTGTGTGTGCGCTCTCAAACCGGACTGAATTGAGTTCTCTTTTCGCATCGTCACACTTTTTCCAAATCTATCCTTATTAGCGATATAACAATATCAAAATCTCACAATACGATAATATCTTAAAGGGACAGTTCACCCAAAAATGATCATTGTCATCATTAACTCATCCTCGAGTAGTTCCAGACCTGTATGAATGTGTTTGTTCTGAACACAAAGGAAGATATTCAGAAGAATTATCATTTTTGGGTGAACTGTCCCTTTAAGTCGCTGCGGTATATTTGTAGCAATAGCCAACAATACACAGTATGGGTCAAAATTATAGATTTTTCTTTTATGACAAAAATCATTAGGATATTAAGATCATGTTCCATGAAGATATTTAGTACATTTCCTACTGTAAATATATCAAAAGTTAATTTTTGATTAGCAATATGCATTGCTAAGAACTTAATTTGAACAACTTTAAATGTGATTTTCTCAATATTTCGATTTTTTTGCACCCTCAGATTCCAGATTTACAAATATTGTCCTATCATAACAAACCATACATCAATGGAAAGCTATTTATTCAGCTCTCAGATGATGTATACATCTCAATTTAGACAAATTGACCCGTATGACTGGTTTTATGCTCCAGAGTCACATATGAAGTCCATGATATGATATTTATATGATATATATCCAATCGACGAGTCTGAAATGCCCAGAGCTTCTGAGGAAATGTGATGCATTTTAAGCAAATGTATGAGACTGTTAAAAACAAAAGCTTAAATTATACTGATGTGGGGTCCATCAGGATTGTCTCCTGAGTAATTAGACAGCCGCTGAGAGATGGAAAATTGAGTGAGGAAGACAAGAGCAAATCCGTGGGTTAATCCGTCATGAAAGCCGTTGATGGCTCGTACTGAAGAGCTGCAGCGCTGGCCTTGTTTGTCTTTGACGCTTATCGTTGCTCACTTGGGAACGTTCACCAGCTTTATGGGTCTCTAGAGTCAGAGAGAATGAAAAGGAAAAAGAGAGAAGATGTGCTTGTGTATTGAAAGCATTGAGGATGAGGCTCGCTCTATTTGTGCTCCTCTTGACCTGGCACACTGCGGATGACTTCTTATTAAAATGCCCCTATTATGGATTTCTGAAAACGAGCTTTCATGCAGTGTGTAACAGCTATAAGTGAATGAAAACATCCTGCAAAGTTTTAAATCTGAAAGTACAAGTGTATAAAGATATCGTCTCTCAAAAGATAAAGTCGACTCATTAGAAACAAGTCGTTTTTAAAACGAATCCCTGTTTGACGTCATCATGAAACATTAGCATATTCCCCGCCCACTTGTTGCCACTAGGTACTGCTTTTGGAATGTTAAAAATAGCGGTTTCCCCGGTAACGCTGTACACAAAGTAGCATCGCGCTCTGCTTTAAATGAAATCGACCAATAGGACCAATCATCGCAGATTAGTGTCATGCAAATGAAGGGTTGAGCAAATCGTTTGGGAGTCGTTGAGCAAATAAGGTAAAAATAAATGCATATTATAGACCAGGGCTTCTCAAAGTTCGGAACCGGACCGAGACGGAATTCAATCCGGACCCACCTCCACTTCGTATTTCAAGCACACTCGTATCACTAAGACCCCCCCCCCCCACGAGGTCTTTCTCCAACGGCAGAGTTAGCTGCGTATTAAAAGAACCGAACCGAACCGCAACAAACTTGTGAATGAACGAGTACAAAACAGCGTTTCCTAAAACCTATCACTCTTGACTGTCTGGCATATGAGCATGAGTGTAGTTCGTCAGTAAAGGGTTGAAATATGCACATAGTTCAGACGTTTGTGCTCCATGAAATATATATAAAAGAAATTATAATTAAAGATTTTGGCAATTCAGTTGAAGGGACTGCAGGTTACATTGAAGTACTATTTCAGAAACATTAAATATGTAGACCTAAATGAGAACTGCTTTATTGGGCATTTAGTTGTATAAAAATGCAGTACTGTTGAGTAACCCTTATGAAAAATGGTTTTACTATAATAAAAGTGTAGTAAATGTTTTTTGTTTTTTTTTGCATATTGATTACAATTTATATAACCAGTTTTACTACAAATACCATGGTTAAACTATGGTTAGTGAAGCAAGGCCACGGTTAATTTGTGGTTATCATGGTTTAAGTATAGTAACCAAGTTTTTTTTGTTTTTTTATTTGTATAAAACTATGGTTAATTTTCGTAAACGCAAGTACGACCTGATGACGTCATAAATATGATAATTAAGCATATATCAAGTTGAATTGTTATGTAAATTTATAAGCATGTTTATAAAAACAAGTTTTGTAATAATAATTATTTCGGACCTTTTGACGTTGATGATAATTCCGATTCGGACCTTTGAATGTGAACTTTGAGAACCCCTGTTATAGACTGTTTCAACGGCAACAACATAAACAAATGTTACTGCGCGTGTTTGTGTCCCCAACTTAACTTCCGGTAGACATCCAAATATAATCAATAACAACAGTTAAGTCCCTCTGGAGTAGATTATGTTTTTATAACAAGCAAAATATGTTTGCTTCATAAATCAGATGGACTGAGATACAGCGATAACTACTTAGACGGACTTATTAACAATGCAAATTTACTCTCTGCCAGCAGGAGGCGCTTAAAAGCGGGAGAAATAATGTTAACGTTAGAGGTTTGCGCCCGGTAACGTTATGGTAAAAGTTGTGATTTTCTAGACCGATACGGCTAGGAACAAAACTCTCGTTCCGGCGTAATAAGTTCTGCCGTACCATGGGTTCAATGATGTTACGCAGCGCCTGAAAGTAGTCCCCAGCTAGGTAACTAGTTATTATATAGCAGGGGACTACTTTCAGGCGCTGCGTCATATCATTGCACCCATGGTACGGCAGCAAAGTTCCTTGATCTAAAAAAATCAATGATCTATGCTAAGCTAAGCTAAAAGTGCTCCCGCCAGAATGAATGGATAAAAAAATGGTAAGACTCAACTCTTTAACTCTTGGGGAGTCATAAAATGTGCCTATTTCCAAAATAAGTAGAGTGTTCCTCCAAAGTAAAGTAGTGTTTATAAGCAGCAGCTTGGTTTACAGCAGTAACCTGTATCGCTGCTGTGAAATAAGTGCCACCTGCTGGCAGAGAGTGAACCTGCATCTCATTCAGTCCATCTGTTGTTCAAGCGCAGATGTCTGATGTAGCATAATTTCACAATTATAAAGTCAGATCATTCTGTTTTTGCATGAAATCTTGAAATCCATATAAAAAACAACTGCTCATTCTGCATGCATGTAGTACTACTGTCTGTTCAAAATAAATGAAAAAATACATTTACGTTTCATATCGAACCGTGACTACGTGTACCCCTAGTTACACATTCATTTTTCTACAATCTCTCAGACTCTTTGAATTAACAGCTGCTGTTTCAAACCTCTGTGACAAACGGAGATGTTTAGTATGCTGCTCCTGGAGTAGTCAAGCTTCAGAAATGACCAGAAAGCTTCAAAAACCCATAAACGTTCAGGTTTTCTAAAGTAATTTGATATCTGATTTGTCATTATTTGCTCCTCTTTTGCCATGTCAGATCTCATATAACGTGTCACAGCAAGCTCTTGGGTTCAGTTCCCAGACAATGCATCAGATTAAATGTGTGCTGTGTCTTGAATGTAATGTGATGTTTCATTAGGCGCCTTTACAAAAGACACACTTCAGTATCGAGTAGGGTTGCAAAAAACGTGGAAATTTTCTGGCAATTTTTAGAAACTTCCCGGGATTTTGGGAAATTTTCCGGGAATGTTGGAAACTTTCCGGGGATTTTGAAAATATTATAATAATTTTGGAAACTTACCAGGAATTTTGGAATTTTTTGGGAAATTTTGGAAACTTACCGAGAATTTTGGAAATTTTCCATGATTTTGGAAATTTTCCGGAAATTTTCCACCCCATTGCAACCCTAGTATCGAGCGACTTGGCCCGTCCCAGTGATATACAGTGAATTATTTCAACACAGAGGTTAGTCAATCATATCAGAGGTCATTTACATACTAAAGTTTTGAAGGGATGGTTCACGCAAGAACTGTCATCATTTATGTCATTACAAATCTGTATGTCTTCCTTCTGTGGAACATAAAATCAATTATTCTGATAATCACCATTATTTTTTGGTGAACTGTGCCTTTAAGACAGTATTATTTGCATGGGATTTGATATGGGCCACTTGCTAAATTACTAAATTGTGTAGCCGTATGTTAATGAGCTCATGGTTTTGATGCAGTAACCATGGAAATCATTATAATCGCTGAACTCATAAATAGGTCTATTCTAACCTATTCTGATTCCACATTAGTACAATCTCCCCTTTTTGATGAACCCTAATTGCTTGTAGTGATTGTGATTTGAACAATCGGGTGATTTATTTATTTATTTTTATGAATTGGGCTTGGCTGGTCATCTTCAGTTGATCAGGTTGGGTTCAGTTTTGCTGATGCTGTGGATTCAATGTGTGTCTTGGTGCGCTTCTCTGTCCAAATCAGTGGAAGAACACTGCTGTTCAAAACCCGAGAACAGAAATAAATGTGATGACAGTCATTTTAAGTGGAACCGGTTCTGAAAAGCTGCATTCTTGCTGTTTTCAGTGTGCACTGTATAAACTGTATAATTGAGCAACCGGTAATTGGAGAATGTTTTTAGGAGAAAATACTATTTCAAAATTTCACATTTAACTCAATGAGTTTCTTGCTGTTTATTGTATGTCTTTGTAAAATGTATTTGCAGTTTCTGAGTGAGAATTGTTTTAAAGTAAATCCTACTTTTTTTTTCAGTGTATGATTCCTTCTATAGGACACAATGGAAAAACACCAGCATACATCCAGTTGTGCTTGTGTGCACTTGTATTAATGATACTTATTATATGTAGTTGTTTATATTGTAACTTCCAATCTCACAGTCTTGCTATAATTCATAAAGTGGCACAGCAGGACCCCCCTGCCTGTGTTCTAAAGCTTAGCACAGCGTTGTAGCAAGAGCCCCCCCGCATGCAACAAAGCGCACGCTCACACACACACACACACACACACATGCGCGCTCACACACACACACACTCACACTCACTCTCACACACACACACACACACTCACAGTCACACACGCGCACACACACTCACAGTCACATACACACACAGTCACATACACACACACACACACACACACAGTCACATACACACACACACACACACACACACACAGTCCCACACACACACACACACAGTCACACACACACACACACACACACACAGTCTCACACACACACACACTCACATACACACACACACACACACGTTGGTTTTTATGGTTTACAGGGACTCTCCATAGGCGTAATGTTTTTTATACTGTACAAGCTGTATGTGCTATTGCCCTACACCTACCCTACACCTAAACTTAGCCCTCACAGGAGACGGTGCATTTCTACTTTCCCCCCAAAAAACTCACTCTGTATGATTTATAAGCGTTTTGAATTATGGGGACACTGAAAATGTCCTCATAAATCACCTTCTCCTTGTAATACCTGTTATACCTGTGTCATTATACAAATGTGTGTCCTCATAAACCACACACACACACGCGCACAAACACACACTCACACAGGGGGCTAATGACGCAGATACAGACGTCAAAGAGCTGCTCTTGGGTTATTAGCTCCATCAGCGTGCAGCATGCATATGCCCTTCAGAAATAACTCCCCTCTTCAAGAACACATAATTGCAAATATGCGACTCCTTACTCATAATGCGATTAATCAGAAAAGCTCTCTTGGCTGTGCCTAGCCTCAACACATTGACAGACGCTGGAGAACAGGACACATGCGACGACTGGGTCATTATAATCTCCGACCTCATCAATTGTGTTCTTACCTTTCTTGCATTAATATTGCATTGGGCTCAACATGACTGCATGGCACACGCGTGATGGGTGATCCGTCTCTTTAGCATGCACTGCCCCCTGCTGGACGTGTGATGAACTATAGAGGGGTTGAAGCTTCATCTGCACTGGTTTTATTAACCAGAGCTATGTGCTGATCTAGTGAGCATTATTATCATAGTGTGCTGTTCAGGCCTGTGGTGTGATGAAGCAGCATCTCTTCCCTTTAGTTTTGTTCATCTCAGTTTAACAGCCATAACTAGACACAGGTTGATATCAGGTCGTTGTTTAAACAAATTAATGCTTTTATTCATCGAGGGCACATTCAATTGATCAAAAGAGACGGTAAAGACATTTATAATGTTACAAAAGATTTCTATAAAAAAAAAAAAAAAAGTGTAATGGTTTCCACACAAATATTGTGCAGCAGGACTGTTTTCAGCATTGATAATAATCAGAAATGTTTCTTGAACAGAAAATCAGCATATTCTTATGATTTCTGAAGATCACGTGACACTGAAGACTGGAGTAATGATGCTGAAAATACAGAAATAAATTACAGTTTAACACATATTAATGTAGGAAATTATACACAGAATTCATTACTATACACAAAATAATATTTCACAATTTTACTGTATTTTTGATCAAATAAACAAAGCATTGGTGAGACATCTTTCAAAAACTGTACCAACCCCAAACTTTTCAGCATTAGTGTATATTGAACATTAAATATCGGTCCACTGAAAACACTTATCGGTCCCACTTTATATTAAGTGGCCTTAACTACTATGTACTTACATTTAAATTATTAATTTGATACAATGCACTTATTGTGTACATACATGTTTTTACATTGCACTTATATTTTTAAACATACCTATATGTATTTCCCCTGCAGCACAAAAGCAGTCATAAGCAGCACAGGTATATTTGTATAAAATTATCATTTTTATTTTATGACAAAAATCATTAGATATTAAGATCATGTTCCATGAAGATATTTAGTACTGTAAATATATCAAAACGTAATTTTTGATTATTAATATGCATTGCTACGAACTTCATTTGAACAACTTTAAAGATGATTTTCTCAATATTTAGATTTTTTTGCACCCTCAGATTCCAGATTTACAAATATTGTCCAAACCATACATTAATGGAAATATTTATTCAGCTTTCAGATGATGCATAGATCCCAATATATGACTGGTTTTGTGATCCAGGTTCACATATGTAATTACATCTGTAATTATTACATTTATAATTACACTGTTGACCATCCCTTACACCTTAAACCGACCCTACCACCAAACCTACCCGTATCCACCTCAATAGCAGCAAAAGTGTTTTGCAATACAATATGAACACAATACGTACATTGTAATTATTTTTTAATGCAAGTACATAGTAGTTAAGGCCACCTTATATAAAGCGTAACCCACTTATCATTCTTTCTTTGAGGCATTAGCAAACCTCTGCACTCAATGGGAGTATTAAACTAAATGTGATATTTTTGGGTAGCTATATATAAAAGCTAGTTGACCTTAACTTTCTTGGCAGGTGTGGAGACCGCAATTGACTGGAGTAAACTGATTATTTACACTAATATCTCTGAATATAGCGAGTGCAACATGCACCTGTGCAGGGCCCTGGTAGCCCTTCGGGCAGGTACTCTTCAGATTTTGATTGCCCAAAAATGTATTTAACCAAGCCCAAATAAACAGATAACATGTTTATATATATATATATATATATATATATATATATATATAGATATATATAAAATCAGATAAGTCTAAATGTCAATCAAAAACATTTTCAATGCACTAATAGCAATGTATCATTTTATTTCACTATTTGCAGGGTATCTGCTTTTTACAATTAAGGCAATTTATGAACCTTTTTAAGAGTTGCACAAGTTAAATGAACACTGTATGAGTGGGGTTGGACAATGTCTATGTTAACATTTTAAGCCATAAATGAATGCTTTACAGTTTAGTTACAAGTTCTCATACACAAAATAAAAATGGGTCGATATTCGCATTGACCTGAACATAAGATGCAAATTGCAAATTCACTTTCTGCCACGAGGTGGTGCTTTAGGAGCAAATACAGTGGCTTCTCCGGTGCGTTAACAGCTGTACACAAGCAGCACCGTCCGCGTTTATTTTGGTAGCCGGACTGGAAAACGCAATAGTGCCGGGACATTGCGATTTTGCAAGCCCTGCTGTGTTTCAGGGCCACTTCCGCTCTAGGCAAAACGCTGCCGTGCGGTCATCGTACACACTCACAATTAAACACCGTCTTTAGGATGCATGTGAAAGATTGGAAATTTTCTTTACAGTTTTCTCAGTGGCTTTGGTGCATTTCTCAGATAAGAAATTCAATTCTCAAAACTACTTGTTCAACCTCCACATTAGGGATGCACCAGCCATAAATCGGAACATCTTTTTTTCAGCAGATTTTTCCGGAAGTGCGCCCGCATGCACACTACATTGTAATAATTCGCAAACAGATCATGTGTGTGGAAGACTGTCGAAGACACAAGCACAACAAACACAGAAAAACAGATACCAAGAAGCGAACAGCCATTGGTGTACTAGCGCACAAATACGAGCTGCTTTCCGGCGCTCGCTGAAGTTGGCGCGAGCGTAGACTATGAACGGTTGTTTAGAGCAGCTTCTCACGTGTTGGATGAGAAATGAAACAGACCAACTTGTGACTAAGCTGTAATGCTTATTTTTGTAAAGAATAAAAAATGTATGCACTTTTGAAAAGCCAGAAGTAAAAGTTCTGTACAGGATAATTATTTGTATTTGACCTTAAAATTACTTAATTTGATTTAAAAAGCACCTTCTGTAGCATCTTTGTTTTACTCGTTGCACTAATAAAATAATAACATTATTTTATTTAACATTTTGGAACAATTTATATATATAGCCTACTTTGGTTTTATTTAGTAGACCTTTTTCTTTACACCAAATTTAAAAATGAAACAAATACTAAATGCTGATTAAGAGTAACATCTTAGTTTGAACTGTTGGATGTGTGTTTGATTGTGTTTTAGATTGTAACTATGCAGTTTTTGCCTTTAATTTCACATGGTTACAGTTAATGTTTTTAATTTAAGGCCAGTTTTATATATTTTCAACCCAATTTTAAAACAAAAGCTAAATGCTGATTTCAGCTTATATTGAATGTGCTTCATACTGCCTTTAATTTTTTCATACTGCTATTAAATGTTTCCAATAGCCAAAAGCCTGTTTAGTTAGGGATCTGAATCGGGCAGTTTGCGTATACAAAAATCGGTATCGTAATCGGCCAGTTTGCTTATTAAAAATCGGGATCGGCCAGTTTGCTTATAAAAAAAATCGGGATCGGCCAGGTTGCATATAAAAAAAATCTGTATCGAGATCAGCCAGTTTGCGTTTAAAAAATAGGTATTGGGATCGGCCAATTTGCTTAGAAAAAAATCGGAATCGGCCAGCCTTGCGTATAAAATATAGGTATCGGGATCGGCCAGTTTGCTTATAAAAAAATAGGTACCGGAATCGGCCAGTTTGCTTATAAAAAATTTGGGATCGGCCAGTTTGCGTATAAAATATAGGTATCGGGATCGGCCAATTTGCGTATAAAAAAATCGTTATCCGAATCGGCCAATTTGCGGAAAAAAAAATCGGTATCCGAATCGGGCAATTTGCGGAAAAAAAAATCAGTATCAGAATCGTGCAGTTTGCGTATAAAAAATCGGTATCGGAATTGGCCAGTTTTGCGGATAACAAATCGGTATCAGAATTGTGCCGTTTGCGTATAAAAAATCTGTATCGGAATCGGGCAGTTTGAGCATAAAAAAATCTGTATCGGAATCGGCCAGTTTGCGGATAAAAAATCGGTATCAGAATCGTGCAGCTTGCGTATAAAAAAATTGGTATCGGAATCGTGCAGTTTGCGTATAAAAATCGGTATCAGAATCGTGCAGTTTGCGTATAAAAAATCTGTATCGGAATCGGCCAGTTTGCCGGATAAAATAAAGGTATCGGATCGGCCAGTTTTGCGGATAAAATAAAGGTATCGGGATCGGCCAGTTTGCGTATAAAAAATAGGTATCGGGATCGGCCAGTTTGCTTATAAAAAAAATCGGGATCGGCCAGTTTGTGGATAAAAAATCGGTATCAGAATCGTGCAGTTTGCATATAAAAAATCGGTATCCGAATCGGCCAATTTGCGTATAGAAAATCGGTATCAGAATCGGTGCAGTTTGCGTATAAAAAAATCGGTATCGGAATTGGCCAGATTGCGTATAAAAAAATCGTTATCAGATCGTGCAGTTTTGCATATAAAAATTGGGATCGGCCAGTTTGCTTATAAAAAAAATCGGGATCGGCCAGTTGCATATAAAAAAATCGGTATCGAGATCAGCCAGTTTTGCGTATAAAAAATAGGTATCGGGATCGGCCAGTTTGCGTATAAAAATAGGTATCGGGATCGGCGAATTTGCTTAGAAAAAAAATCGGAAATGGGCCAGCTTGCGTATAAAATATAGGTATCGGGATCGGCCAGTTTGCGTATAAAAAATAGGTATCGGGATCGGCCAGTTGCTTATAAAAAAATCGGGATCGGCCAGTTTGTGGAATAAAAAATCGGTATCAGAATCGTGCAGTTTGCATATAAAAAATCGGTATCCGAATCGTGCAGTTTGCATATAAAAAATCGGTATCCGAATCGGGCAATTTGCGTATAGAAAAATCGGTATCAGAATTGTGCAGTTTGCGTATAAAAATCGGTATCGGAATTGGCCAGTTTGCGGATATAACAAATCGGTATCAGAATCGTGCCGTTGCGTATAAAAAATTCGGTATCGGAATTGGCCAGTTTTTGTGCATAAAAAAGTCGGTATCGTAATCGGCCAGTTTGCGGATAAAAAAAATCGGGATCGGCCAGTTGCATATAAAAAAATCGGTATCGAGAATCAGCCAGTTTGCGTATAAAAAATAGGTATCGGGATCGGCCAGTTTGCGTATAAAAAATAGGTATCGGGATCGGCGAATTTGCTTAGAAAAAAAATCGGAATCGGCCAGCTTGCGTATAAAATATAGGTATCGGGATCAGCCAGTTTGCGTATAAAATATAGGTATCGGGATCGGCGAATTTGCTTAGAAAAAAAATCGGAATCGGCCAGCTTGCGTATAAAATATAGGTATCGGGATCGGCCAGTTTGCGTATAAAAAATAGGTATCGGGATCGGCCAGTTTGCTTATAAAAAAAATCGGGATCGGCCAGTTTGTGGATAAAAAAATCGGTATCAGAATCGTGCAGTTTGCATATAAAAAATCGGTATCCGAATCGTGCAGTTTGCATATAAAAAATCGGTATCCGAATCGGGCAATTTGCGTATAGAAAATCGGTATCAGAATTGTGCAGTTTGCGTATAAAAAATCTGTATCGGAATTGGCCAGTTTGCGGATAACAAATCGGTATCAGAATTGTGCCGTTTGCGTATAAAAAAATCGGTATCGGAATCGGCCAGTTTGCGGATAAAAAATCGGTATCAGAATCGTGCAGTTTGCATATAAAAAATCGGTATCAGAATCGTGCAGTTTGTGTATAAAAAATCGGTATCAGAATTGTGCAGTTTGTGTATAAAAAATCGGTATCAGAATCGTGCAGTTTGTGTATAAAAAATCGGTATCAGAATCGTGTAGTTTGCGTATAAAAAAATCGGAATCGGCCATGAAAAATAATGATTGGTGCATCACTACTCCACATCATCTAGTCACTTGTGCACATCATAAAAGCAGTTTCTCATGAAAGGTGCATCTCATGAACCTTCAATTAGAAAGCATAGATAGATGACAACACAAGGGTCACAAATTCTGACGATGGATGAACATACAGAAAACGACCAGGGTCAACAGCCGAGAGGAAGATGAAGAGTACGGATGCATGGTGGAAGTGTACAGAGACAAAACAGAGGACGAGGTCAAGGACAGAGGCGCATATCAGATGAAATAAGGGCCAATTTTGTGGACCATGTTGTCAATCAATGCCTTATAATGACTGAAGGGTGCAGCTAAATATTGGGAGATCGACCATATCCTCAATAATTAAAACATTTCAAAACAGTCTCTTTCAATCAATATCCAACATACAGTAATGTGTACATTTGTATTTTTGGAAATGGACCTGGACCACAAAACCAGTCATAAGTGTCAATTTTTCGAAATTTAGATTTCTACATAATCTGAAAGTTTAAGAGAAAAATAATCCATAAGAAGTGCAGCCTACTGTTCAGTACAGTAACTATCATCCAAACTGTTGTCATACGTTTACATCAGGTAATGCTAACAGAGTGAATGGTTATATTGACAACATGTTGTTTGTGAACAATGACACATGGCCTTTTCATTACGATGGCACTGATATGTTCATTGACGAGAGATGAACTAAAGATTTTGAGTAACTGACAGGCTATTGCATGTCATCCATTGTGTGGAGCTGTTTGTACGAAATGTTTTGAGAAATGCACATGTATTGTGGCACAGCAGGAACCCCCCCTGCCTGTGTTCTGAAGCCTAGCACAGCATTGTAGCAAGAGCCCCCCCGCATACAACAAACCACACACACACTCACACACGCACACACACACACATGTCGCATGTTAAGTCATGTAAAAAAATATATAGTCTATAAATAAATAACAGTACCACCTCTCTACGTATTCTGTGTTTAGGAGCAGTACATGTTTCTCATCGTGTGTAATACAGACTGAACGGTTGCATGAGCACATGATACACAAACTACAGCTCTCGGCTGGATAAAAGAAGCCAGTGTCACACTAGTACACACAAGTTTTGATGGACGACTATTGTAATCAGGGTAAAGATGATTACAGTGACATGATCGTGTATTAGGCGCGCGTTATGTCCGTTATAAATGATGCGCAAACGAACCGTGTATGTGCGCTCTCGGTTCACTCTGCTATTTCTGCTTGAACACAGCGAGTGTTTTATAACGGATGCTCGCATGTGTTGGAGAAGTTTATGAGGATCAGTGGTAATTATGTGCATACGGGCATCAGACAGCTTGCTCTTACAGAGGAACTATTTACTGATGGCGTCGTGAATAGTGAATAATATTAAACATGTCAGACTCAGAAGTCAACAGGCTTAAAACGGGTGCTTTTACATTTGGTTTAGAAACTCTTCCACCATCGTCTTGTCTGTGTCACCTCACTCTTGTCTGTGTCACCTCACTCTTCTTGTCTGTGTCACCTCACTCTTCTTGTCTGTGTCACCTCACTCTTCTTGTCTGTGTCACCTCACTCTTCTTGTCTGTGTCACCTCACTCTTATTGTCTGTGTCACCTCACTCTTCTTGTCTGTGTCACCTCACTCTTCTTGTCTGTGTCACCTCACTCTTCTTATCTGTGTCTCCTCACTCTTCTTGTCTGTGTCACCTCACTCTTCTTGTCTGTGTCACCTCACTCTTCTTGTCTGTCACCTCACTCTTATCTGCGTCACCTCACTCTTCTTGTCTGTGTCACCCACTCTTCTTGTCTGTGTCACCTCACTCTTCTTGTCTGTCACCTCACTCGTCTTGTCTGTGTCACCTCACTCTTCTTGTCTGTGTCACCTCACTCTTCTCGTCTGTGTCACCTCACTCTTCTCGTCTGTGTCACCTCACTCTTCTTGTCTGTGTCACCTCACTCTTCTCGTCTGTCACCTCACTCTTCTTGTCAGTGTCACCTCACTCTTCTTGTCAGTGTCACTCTTCTTGTCTGTGTCACCTCACTCTTCTTGTCTGTCTCACCTCACTCTTCTTGTCTGTGTCACCTCACTCTTCTTGTCTGTGTCACCTCACTCTTCTTGTCTGTCTCACCTCACTCTTCTTGTCTGTGTCACCTCACTCTTCTTGTCTGTGTCACCTCACTCTTCTCGTCTGTCACCTCACTCTTCTTGTCAGTGTCACCTCACTCTTCTTGTCAGTGTCACCTCACTCTTCTTGTCTGTGTCACCTCACTCTTCTTGTCTGTCTCACCTCACTCTTCTTGTCTGTGTCACCTCACTCTTCTTGTCTGTGTCACCTCACTCTTCTTGTCTGTCTCACCTCACTCTTCTTGTCTGTGTCACCTCACTCTTCTTGTCTGTGTCACCTCACTCTTCTTGTCTGTGTCACCTCACTCTTCTTGTCAGTTAACACAGTGAAAAGTGCAGCAGAGAAAAATAAATAAATTCGACAGTATGTCATTTAAAACGATAGGATAAGCATAATAAAAAAAGTCAAGAGTTGAACGTCCTTCAAGGACACCGCATTCACACTCCATCCTTATTCTGCTCTGTCACTCATCACAACCTGCCTGTTCTGTTTGAGAGTCGTATATTTTATCTTCTAACCTGCTCTGAGCATCGTTACACAACACTGTGCTC
>QVTF01020022.1:0-80943 GCA_003573665.1 Oxygymnocypris stewartii
AATCTTCTACTGAAATAACTTAGGTGTTGCTTACGCTGAATATTAAGTGTGATATATACGGTTTGAGATGTGTGTTTAGCTCAAATGTGTTAGGAAAAACATGTTCCCTGTCTATATATTGAAAGGGGAAGTAGAAGTGTTATATTGCTAAGTAGGGGGTGTTTTTCCTGTGAAGGTGTGATCGTGTGATTAGGTCGTGTCTGGGTTTTTAGGACAAGGGACACGTACGCCTGTATAAACAAGAGACGAGAAAGGAAGCAGGTGTGACGTGTTTTTATGATGAATGTAAATGAGTTACAGTGTTATAAATGCCTTGGACAGAAGCTCATTCAAGGCCGAACCCGCGTGGTGAAGACATTCGCTGTTGTGTTTTGTATTTTGCTTATGAGTTAGTATTATTTTCAATAAAACGAAACCATTGCTATGGTGATTCGTAATCCTTTTATTAAAATAAGCCTCTGAGTAATTACTTTACATCAACCTGTTATCTGAACCTGAATATCATTCTGATCGAGCCTCGAAGCACGAACCTGACTGAGCTGGTACGGACACCGGGGCCAGGAATCCTGAACCATCAAATCATCGCCATCCGGACAACGGGTAATATAGCGGTTTTAATACTGTTTTATTGCTAGGAGATGACTGAGATGTGATATGAAGATTTTTGGGGTTTCTGACCGGTATAAAAATACAACAGTAACCAATAAATAAATCAGTGTTTCCATAATTCCTTCCATTAGAGTTTAAAGTTTTGTTCATTGGTTTTTACTTTTGTTTTGGTTTATATTAAACAGTTTAACACAGACTAATGAAATAAATGCTGTTAGGACATCTGTATCTTGTAGATATCACAATAGTGACTGCATAGTTTAAGTCTGATGATAAGAATTAAATTAACTTTAACTGGCAATTTACAGGAGATCAGCATAATGAATGAGGTGAAAACAGGATCTATTATCATGAAATAAAGCATTTTCAGCAGCTGATAATATTGATGAGCCTCAGACTATAAACACGCATTAAACAATCCATTCAGGATCAGCAGCAGATCATCTCACTTTATTATAATTATAATATTTATAATGCTTTCCATTAGAAATACAGCTCTGTTGAAAAAAACGCTTCTCACACGACATGACTGATACACTTATCTTTACAGTTTCTGTTTGCAGTCTTATTCAAATATAAAAACGTAAAGTAACTCAACTTGTTTTTTTACAAACAGTAATGTAAAAAAGAAAAAGCGCTAAATAACATTAAAATCTCATCAGCAAATCTTGAGATTGATTTATATTAATTTCCCTCAGATTAATACTTTTGCTTTTGACTCCTAACACTGAAACAATCATACACACGAATGTACAGAAAACAAACACAGGAAGAAAATGAAAAAAAAGTCGCCCATGAATTCAAATACAAAAATTGTTATTTTGCTTTTTTAGCCGTTGATGGGAATAAAAATCGATGCAGCTTGTGGAAGAACATTAACACGTTTCATTAACAAAGCACTAACGTTTCTGTAATTGATCAAACTGTCGTCACACGTGCAGCACATCTAACACACAGTATATTTTTATCTTAATATACTCATTACCAAACAGTTACAATCATAGAAATTACATTAATTTAATAACCAATATACAGGAGGGAGAAAAAAGACGGCTTACCCATTGTAGCCTCGCTCGTTTTCTGATGAACTACTTCTTCTTCTTCTCGTGTTAATGGCGGTTGGCAAACCAACTAAAATGGTGCATTCCCGCCACCTACTGGATAGGAGTGTGGAGCGCATAATGACTACTATTAGTAGTAGTTTACTATTAGTCCTGATTGACTTATTCTAAATAAACTCTGCATCACTTCAAATATCATATCTTGTCTTGCTGTTGCATTTCCACTTAACAAGCTATTTAAAACTGAAAGGGAGTCTGTGCAAGTTACTGATCTTATTGGTTGTACTTCTTCTATCCACTGAAGAGCTAGGAATATTGCTATAATCGCTGTAGTAAAAACAGATATCTGATCTGAAATACTTTTTGAAATGTTTACTTTGAATTGGGGTATATAAACTGCTGCTGCTGTGAATCCAGATTCAGGATCTTTAGAGCCATCCGTGTATATTTTTACTGTGCTATAATATGTTTGCCCAATATATTGCTGCACTTCTATGTGTGTTAATATACTTCTTTCCTTGTTATGTTTTCCTTCGTAAAGTTGAGTGTCAACTACAGGCATAGGAAAAAGCCAAGGGGGAATTGCTGAAGTTGCCACAGAAGGGGCTATTTTGATGTCACTTAATCCCATACTTTGGGCCTCCTCATTGGCAGTCCATCCAAAGCTTGATAGATTTTTATACTCATATTCCCAACAATTCTTCAGAACTTTCTTAATTGGATGACTATCTGAGTGACCTTTTATATTAATCCAGTATCTCATCTTTAACTTGAGCCTTCTAAATTCAAGAGGCATTTCCAGTGGTGGGCAAAGTACACAGATCAAGTACTTGAGTAAAAGTACAGATAGGTATAATAAAATATTACTCCAGTAAAAGTAAAAGTACTGCTTTTTCAATTTTACTCGAGTAAAAAAGTACTGATAGACAGATTTATTTTGCAATTTTATATAGACTACTTTATTTAATTTTATATTAGCACATATTTTTATAATCCTACTGCCCCAAATAACTGGGTTTTTCCCAAAATAACCACTATATAGTCAAGATATATATTTTGTTGATATGGACTATGTTGATGAGAGTGATGTAGTAATGTTCACTGTGAAGCTTACACTGCCATGTATCTGAGAGAAAACAGATTTCACCATCTAATCTTCATCAGTAAGAAAAAAGTGTTTTAGAACTTGTTGTTTTGCAGAACGTCAGTTATATATGACATGAGAATTAGGCCTGAAATTAGGAAGAACATTTGAAGGAAAATCTAATTATATTTTCATAATGATTTTTTTTTTCTCAAACTTTGTCTGTGGTGTAAAAACACCCATGGCCAAATGCCCCCAGAGGGCATCACTTCCCACTCTGATAATTACTGTAGTTACTATGTTCTGAACATCACATCCTTTCTTTTTCCCTCAGATGGAATCTATCTAGGTGGCTGAATAAAGATATTTGGACTTTATATCTAAAAATGTCCTCAACTTAGCACCAGCAAGCTTGTTAGCTAGACAGTTAGCATCAGCTAACAATATTTACTTATTTTCAGTATGGTTATGAATAAACATTCATATCTGTCTACTCGGCTAGTTGATCTAAACAATATAAAAATGTATACTGTTGATAAACAATATAAAAACAGACGTCACATAGGTCTAAATGCATAGCATTTTAATAAAACTGCTAACGTTACAGCAGCGGGGAATATGGACGTGCATGAGTTATTTTATTTAACTCATATAACGAGGGCATATAACGTTATAACGAGGGCAGTCGTGGCCTAATGGACAGAGCGTTGGACTTGAAACCCAAGGTTGTGGGTTCAAATCCCGGCTCCGGCAGGAAGTGTCCACGACTGAGGAGAGACCCTTGAGCAAGGCACCGAACCCCCAACTGCTCCCCGGGCGCCGCAATGTCGGCTGCCCACTGCTCCACTTGGATGGGTTAAATGCAGAGAACACATTTCACTCCTCATTATACTCTGTATAATTGTGTATGTGACAAATAAAGCTCATCTGAGCTAAAAAAACAAGAAAATCAAAATTCTACTGATTCCTCTTCACAGTGCTCACATAATCCTGTTGGATGTTTCTGATGAACTACGGGGCGGGCGCAGGGACAAAATACCAAACGTCTGCAATATTTACACCACACTCAAACACCATCAGTTTCCATGAAATTAGACTGCAAATGACGTTTGAGTTCCCCTGGTGGTGTAAATATTGCAAAAAAATTGGTATTTACACCACCAGGGGAACTCAAACGTCATTTGCAGTCTAATTTCATGGAATTCAACACTGTGAATTATTATAATCTTTATTATCTTTTTGATTCGGTTACATCAACAGACTTCAGCAAATGACACGATCATTGAGACATTACAACTATCACAACAGCATTTATTAATTAATCTGTGATGAACCATGCTTCATACAAAACACAGAACTAGAACATATTAAACTAATTAAGGTAAACTCAATTCATTGGTTCTTTTACTTTTAAAATTAAAATTATTACATTGTTTATATTTGTTGTATTTTAATTGTGTTTGTTTTTTCTATATTTCTGTATATTAATGGGAGATAAGAGAAATAAAAAAGAAACAAAAACTCTTAAATCCTTTGAATTAAACCAGTGTTTTCCAAGAACTTAAATAAAGCAGCTCTGATATGGCCTCACTTTAATAATTATTTAATAATAAAAATATCATACTCTCATTTGTCCTATAACTGTTATCTATCCTCCACATACCCCCCACAATGCATGATGACATAATAAAGTTAATAAAGTGGGAGGTTTATCTTATCTAATTTACAAAATATTTGAACTAATTGCGGTTTAATTTGTATTTACTTGTTCATAAACTGACAGTAATAAAGAAAACCCCATGGACAGTATACCACAGGGCAAAAAACATAATGATAATATCTGCAGAAACGTAATGAACGCTATTAAAATTAATGTAATATGCAGATCAGTAGAACAAGGTTATGAAATTAAATGTATAAACACCAGCCACGAAGAGGGCTATTTCATTCAGTATAGTAGTAAATCTTTCATCATGATAAAAACTAGAGGTGGGCATAGATTAATTTTTTTAATCTAGATTAATCTAGATTAATTTTGAAATTAATCTAGATTAAAATGGCTCATTTGAATTCTGCCGAAGGCATTCAGAATATGTGTGCTACCCAAATAATGACTAAAAGTAAGTCTTTGAGAACGGGTTTCTCAAGCCAGGTGGCGCATTAGACCAGGGGCTCATCTCCTGTTTCCAAAATGCATCACAAACTTTAATCTCTTCCCGTCCCAATCCCACGAAAAAACTGGGGGAAAATCCCGTTCCACTCCCGGAAGAATGACTCCCATTCCCTCCCACTCCCGTGTTGTTGTTTTTTTGTTTTTTTGCCGATAACTGTCAATTACAGTAAAAATATAGTACAGATCACAGCGTGCCCACCTTATTAGTTGAATAAAAACCCAAAATGTCGTTTTTTGTTATTATATTGAACTGAAAGCCATCTTATGCACAGTGTTGCACAGATTAAATTTCATGTAAATCATTCATGCTAACACACACGTCTTCTATTTTGATTTTTTAGACATTTCACTCTCTATAGATATATTTTTCAAAGACGGATTTTCGAAGTTTCTCGCTCAAGTTCACATGAGACCTAAAGCGCATCCTGTTTGCTTAAAAGCGCAACGTTTCGTTGTTATTCTGAGTGCACACAAATAAACGTAGTCTTTACAGATTCGAAAGATGTATTAGGCTACTTTTATCTGTATGACCAAGAATGACGGAGATTTTAAGAGCAAGTGAGCGCACCGGAGCCTGTCCTGCGCAAACGCGCTTCCACACAAACACTTCAATAGCGCACATTTCTCTAGGTTAACATCATATTGAGCGGCCATGTAAAGTTGCTACTACATACATATTTCAGATGAAAAGCCATATTTGAGGTTGATGAATGATAGGTGAGCGTTTGGATGTCCTGCCCGATTGTATTACCACATAGACCAGCCGTTAACAATCTGTCCATTACGGACTGCGAGCCTCTAGTTCGAAGACTCGTTCTCGCCCCCTACAGTGCAATTCGGCTAGGTATACATCCGCGCTAAAATATCAGGGTGAAAGTCATCATAGCTTGCGTAGTATAGACCCAGCTCCCAACCCAACTTTGAGAATAGATTAACGGCGATATTTTTTTTATCGCCCGATAAGAGTCTCACGTTAACGCAGCACGTTAACGCCGATAACGGCCCACCACTAATAAAAACATTAATCATCTATACATTAGCAATGGTTATTAATGAAAACTATACGAGTAATATTTAGTTTATTTCATGTATTTATACAGGGACAATGCACAACACAAGTGTTGTGTCAGAGTTAGCTATTACATTTACATTTAGGCATTTAGCAGAATTTGGTGCGGTTTTGATCAGCTACCGTTGGTTTCGCGGTGATGACGTCATAATTCGCGCGCTTCAGCGGAGTTTCTGAGGTGAGCAGTTCATGCTATTTCACATAATTGTAAAATACATGTTACATAGTTTGTTTAATCACCAATGAATAGTTTTTTTATCGGACTTAGTGCTGTTTGTGTGCCTGCTAACATGTATAGCTATCTAAAGAAGGCTTTGTGATCTCTCTTCATACAAAACGATAAGAGACAACTGTTTTGTTGTTGTGAATGTAACATTAGTTATTAGAAAATACAATTATATTTAGATTCAATCAGGCAGATAAATAAATAAAAATGTCAGTGTCTTTATATTAGCCTATTGTTTTTTCTGTATCACTTGATAAGTAATTGTCACATTAGAACGATTTCCCAGGATTTCATCATTTATTGTGAGTCAAACAATCAGTTTCTATCAGCAAACAAAAATAGATGATCTGCTGCTGATCCTGAATGGCTTGTTTAATGAGTGTTTATAGTCTGATTATCATCGATATTATCAGAATATTGCTGAAAATCCTCTTTATTTCATGTCAATAGATCCTGTTTTCACCTCATTCATTATGCTGATGACTTCATGTTAATTGCCACATTAAGCTCGTTTTATTGCTATTAACAGACTTAAGCAAACAATACGATCAGTTATTTTGGCATTACAAGATATATTTATATAAGAGGTATATTTGTGTGTAAAGTTGGGTATCATTTCTATTCCCGGTCCCGCCCACTCCCGATTACATTTTTTTCTCTCCCGTCCCAATCACGTGATTCGTAGTGATTTGATTCCCGAGAATACTGTATATGTACTCAATACTTGGTAGGGGCTCCTTTTGCTTTACTGCCTCAATTCGGCGTGGCATGGAGGTGATCAGTTTGTGGCACTGCTGAGGTGGTATGGAAGCCCAGGTTTCTTTGACAGTGGCCTTCAGCTCATCTGCATTGTTGGGTCTGGTGTCTCTCATCTAGATTCTCTATGGGGTTCAGGTCAGGTGAGTTTGCTGGCCAATCAAGCACAGTAACACCATGGTCATTGAACCAGCTTTTGGTACCTTTGGCAGAGTGGGCAGGTGCCAAGTCTTACTGGAAAATGAAATCAGCATCTCCATAAAGCACTGGTCTCAAACTCAATTCCTGGATGGCCACAGCTCTGCACAGTTTAGCTCCAACCCTAATCAAACACACCTGATCCAGCTAATTAAGGTCTTCAGGATCACTAGAAACGTCCAAGCAGGTGTGATTTGGAGCTGGCTGGAGCTAAACTCTGCAGAGCTGTGGCCCTCCAGGAATTGAGTTTGAGACCTCTGCCATAAAGCTTGTCAGCAGAAGGAAGCATGAAGTGCACTAAAATGTCCTGGTAGATGGCTGCGTTGACTGTGGACTTCAGAAAACACAGAGGACCAACACCAGCAGATGACATGGCAGCCCAAATCATCACTGACTGTGGAAACTTCACACTGGACTTCAAGCAACATGGATTCTGTGCCTCTCCACTCTTCCTCCAGACTCTGGGACCTTGATTTCCAAAATGTACATTCATCTGAAAAGAGGACTTTGGACCACTGAGTAACAGTCCAGTTATTTTTCTCAACAGCCCAGGTAAGATGTTTCTGATGCTCTTTCTGGTTCAGAAGTGGCTCTGTAGCCCTTTTCCTAAAGACGTCTGAACGTGGTGTACCTCTTATAAACCAAGTGTTTGAATCCACTTTGCTTGACTGTATTCTCAAGCTTGCTGTCATCCCTGTTGCTTGTGCACCTTTTCCTACCCAAATTCTTCCTTACAATCAACTTTGCATTTAATATGCTTTGATACAGCACTCTGTGAAGAGCCACACCTTTCAGTAATGACCCTCTGTGACTTACCTTCTTTGTGGAGGGTGTCAATAATCGTCCTCTGGACCATTGCCAAGTCAGCAGTCTTTCCCATTATTGTGGTTTCAAAGAACAAGAGATACCCAGAATGTATACTGTATGGATGGTCATTTGTTGAAACTCAAATGTAAATATTCTAATATATATTGAGATACAAATTTTTGACTTTCATGATCTGTAAGCTCTAATCATCAAAATTAAAACAACATTTTTTTAAATGTTTTACTTTACATGCAATCAATCTAAAATATATGAACGTTTCACTTTTTTAAATAAGTTATAAGAATTTTTTTAATATAATTAAAAACTTTTTCACGACATTCTAATCTATTGAGATGCACCTGTACAAAATGGCATTAACGAATTGGACCAAATTTCACATTTTGTGTTTTCTGTTATCAGTTTATTATTTTAGGAGACACAAGACTATATACATTTTAAAATGTATCTAATCTATCACAATCTAAATTAGATTCCACATCCTCCAGCTTTATATCATTCCATGTCTGTGCATTCTGTATTGATCTACTGTTTGGAGCATCAGCTCACCTCTTCACCTGTGTCCCACTTCACCTGTGTCCCACTTCACCTGTGTCCCTCTTCACCTGTGTCCCACTTCACCTTTCTATCCATATAGAGTTATTCAGACTGTTAGCTGCGCTGCTGAAAAAAACAATAGAACCCTGCCCAAAACACAATAAAATTTGATTTAATGGTTATACTGGAAATTGTCTTGGTTTTAATGGAAACTATAATGGTGCCTACTGGTAAAGCACTTGAAAAGCATTGATTTTGAGCTAAACTGCTGGAAAGTTACTGCTAATAAATTCTGTGATAATTTCTTCACTTTCATCTCATTCCAAACCTGTATGACATACTTTCTTCTGTAAAACACAAAAGAAGATTTTGTAGAATGTTACTAAATCATTTTGGTTACCTTTGATTTCTACTATATGGACAAACATTTCTTGAATTTCTCAAATTATGGTCCACAGAAGAAATAAATTCATACAGGCTTGGAATGACATGATGTTGAGTAAATTATGACAATTTTCATTTTTGGGTCAATCTCCCTTTAAGAACTTTGTTATTTGTAAATAATAAACACCTAATTAATATACAGTCATGGCCAAAAATATAGGCACACTTGGTAAATATGATCAAAGAAGGCTGTGAATATTAATTTGAATTGTTCATCTTTTTGATCTTTTATTTATTTTTTTATCACAAAAATCTAACCTTTCATTGGAAAGAAATTCAGATACGATTCAGTTAAAATACTTCTCAAACAAACGGTGTAAGTGTATTTTACAGTTATGTAAAATGGCTGAACTGTTTACCTCAGAAAACCGCTACACTGAAGCGCGCACGACTGATGACGTCATCTACTTGTTTTGATCATCTACTGTTGGTTTCGCCTCGAGGGGAGGCAACAAGATGGCGGGCTAAGCACATGTAGTTTTCTCAGCTCTTCAGCAAACCTTGAAGTTTATCTTAATATTTAACTTTCTATAATCCAATTAATCGCGCATCAGTGAGTATATGGACAATGTCAGCAAAAAAGCTTCTAATCATCCGAAAATATTTATACCAGGACACAAAGTGGTGGCCACAAAAACTTTGGATAGGCCTGCTCTTACCGAGCATGAATACGCCATGGAAATCGATTACAACGATCCCAAAGAGAAACGCAAAGAACCTTCCTCCTTGCAGAATACCCCAACCAAAACTTCAGCTAAGAAGCAGAAAGGTGACGAGAGCTCCGAGATTTCCAACGCAGCTCTCCTGGAAACCTTAGTTGCCAGATTTGATCTACAAGATGGGAAACTAAGCAGCATTGAGCGCAAGATCACAGAGAACAGTTTAATGATAGTTAACCTGACAAGATTGGTGGAATTTAACACGGCGGAAATAAAGGACTGTAAAACAAAAATAAACTTGTTCAACAAACAACTCGCCTCTGTAAGCACATCGCACGCAGATCTGATGAGCCGCACGTCGGAGCTCGAACGCTACAAAAGAAGATGGAACCTCAGAGTAATCGGAATGAAGGAAGCAGCAAGTGAAGATATTTGAAGAGAAGTCGTCTCGCTGTTAGCGGAAGTTGCTCCTCACCTGCAGCACAAGCTTGAAGCCATAGTGGATACAGTCCACCGAGTTGGTCCCAAAACGAAGGATAAATCAAGGCAGGTGATCATTCAGTTCTGCAATACAACCCTGAAATACAGAGACGAGTTCTGGCGCTCCATCAAAGCTTCGGATGTATGTAAACTCAGGGGAGTAAAGTTCTCCGAAGGTTTATCCAAGGGAGACCGAGAAGCCCGCGCTGCACTATGGCCGAGGATCAGTGAAGCTAGAGCTGCAGGGAAGAAAGCATACTACCGCGGTTCCTATGGCTACATAGAGGGCGCCCGGATTGTCAAGGACGGAGGACTTCACCAATCGTTCATTTTCACCCTCTTTGTTGACGAGGTGTTAGTGGAATATCTTGCTATGTTTTTGCTGTTGAGCGAGATCTCGTTACAGTGCTCTGTTGGAGAGAAACGTTATTTTGTGTTCTATAGAGCACAATTACATTTAACACATTTAACTGTTTGTCTTTTCATATTTCACATTTACTTTTACTCATTTATTTATTTTATTTGTGTTGGTCTCTGTTAAATGTTTAGAGTGAAATCATCTTTTTCATGTATTTCTTTAAATGCAAGGGGTCTCCGTAACTCTATCAAAAGAAAAGCATTCTTTATTTTTTCCAAAAATAAAAACAGTCTTATATATTTTTACAAGAAATGCACTCCAACCCTGATGATGTGAAGTTCTGGACGAGTCAATGGGGACACAAAATAATTTTCAGTCATGCTTCTACACATTCTGCAGGAGTGGCAATACTGTTTAACAAATTACCTGGCAAAGTTGTAAAGGTTGTAAAGGTAAAGACACTCAAATGGACACTGGGCTTCAGTTGTTCTAAACATTAATGATGTTTTGTTTATTTTGTTCAATGTATATGGTTCCAATAATGCTCCTCTAAACAACAAATTACTTTCTGAAATTTCTGATTCTCTGTTTGAATTGAAACTTGTATATCCAACTGATAATATTATCATAGGAGGAGATTTCAATATGGTTATGGATGAAGCGATTGATCGCTTTCCACCTAAATTTGATGCCTCTTACCCTTCTTAACTTTTGTTTAACACATAATGTAGTAGATGCTTGGAGGCCTAGGAATCCAAATCTTAGACAATTTTCCTGGTTCAAACCTAATGGTAATTCTAAATCAAGAATTGATTATTGGTTAACCTCATATAGCCTAATTGATTTTATTGAAGATATATCAATATCCGCAGCACCTTTAACGGATCACGGTTGCATCTCTATATCCTTTTACTCGGGCAAAAGAGAATCACGTAACGCAGGTTATTAAAAAATTCAATGCAGATTTAATAAAACAAAGACTTCTGCTTCCAAATTAAATCCCTAATTAAAAATGTGGGACTGTGTAAGGACCTTATCTCATTCATAAGTAAATGGGAATATTTAAAGCATAAGATTCGAGAGTTTTTTATACAATTTAGTACAAATTTAAGTAAGGCCAGAACAAAATTAGAGTTAGAACTAACAAGAGAATTAATTATGTGATAAATGTGAAATGGACAATGAAACTAAGTTACAAATTCTATTTTTACCATCCAAAATGTATGATTTATATATTCAAAAAGCTAAAGGAGCGTATGTAAGATCTAGAGCAAGATGGATAGAGAAAGGGGAAAAAAGTAATAATTATTTGTGTAGGCTTGAAAAGAAGCGACAAGAAACAAATTATATAAATTCCCTTTATGTGAATGGAGTTATAAATACAAGCCCTAAAATGATTTCCTCAGAGATCTTTCAATTCTATAGTTCTTTATATAGCTCATCCTTCTCTGAATCAGACTGTAATATTTTCTTTAACAATATACACAGTAGCATACCACAGTTAGAACAGGAAACTAAAGACTTGTGTGAGGCTGATATCGAAGTAGATAAAGCAATAAATAAGTTGTGTTCAGGGAAATCTCCAGGCCCTGATGGCCTCACTTGTGAATTCTATACATTTGTTAGGGAAGATTTGAGAGAACTATTGTTTAAAGCCTTCTTTGAGTGTATCCAAGATAATTGTCTATCTTCAACTATGAAACAAGGTTTAATTACTCTTATCCCTAAACCAGGTAAAGACACAAGACAAATAGATTACCTTCGCCCCATCACTCTACTTAACTGTGTTTATACAATTCTAGCTCATATATTTTCAGATAGACTCAAGAATAAGTTAAACCAGGTAATCAGTGAATCACAGTCTGGTTTCCTAAAACACAGATCAATACATAATAATATCAGATTAATTCTAGATATTTTAGACTATCATGAATGGATTGAGGATGACGGATATATTCTTTTTTTTATTTTAGAAAAGCATTTGATACAATTGAACATAATTTCATATTTTACTCTCTTGAAAAATTCAGTTTTGGCAGTAAATTATAAAAATGTTATATAAAGATATAAATAGTTGTATCTCACTTTCATTTGGGACGTCCCAAAGATGTAATATTTCTCGAGGAATAAGACAAGGATGTCCCATTTCCCCTCTCCTATTCATCTTAGCGGTAGAAATGCTTGTTATCTTAATAGATAAAAACAGCAACTTTGATAAATTGAATGTATTTGGAAGACAGATTGGTATTAGCCAATTAGCTGATGATACGGTATTTTTTTAAGAGACCAATATCAAATTGATAAAGTAATCCAATTTATTTGTCTATTCTAAGACATCAGGTCTATACTTAAACATACATAAATGTGATTTAATTGCAATTCATAATAGTGAATTAGACTCTTTATGTAATATACCAATAAAGAAATCTGTAAAATATTTGGGGATAACTATTACTAGAGATAGCAATCAAAACAAATCTTGCAAACAATCTTTTAAAAGCAAAAAATATTCTCAATTTTTGGATACAAAGAGATATCTCAATTTATGGAAGAATTTTATGAACTAAAATGGAATTACTTTCTAGGTTTGTTTATCCAACCTCCTCCCAAGCTATTCCACCTCATTTAGTTAAAGAATGTAACACTGCAATGTTTAACTTTATTTAGAAAAATAAGCATCACTATATCAACAAAAATGATTTAGTTCATAGTTACGAAGAAGGGTGGTTAAATGTTATTGACTTGGAGATAATGAATAGTGTTTTAAAAACTAAATGGTTAAGATCATTTATTTGTAATACAAACAGCCTATGGTTTACAGTCTCCTCTTCAATATTTGGAAAAGTAGGTGGCTTGGAGTTTTTGATTTAAATGTGACTTTGAGTTGTCAAAATTGCCTCTTAAATGATCTGCATTCCATCAGCAGTTTCTCCTATATTGGAAATTAGCATTTTCTCACAACTTTAGTCCACATAATACTTGTATTTGGAACAATCTTTTTATTTTGCACCATAACAAATCATTATATGAAAACTGGGTTCAATATAATATTTATTCCCTTATTCCCCAATAACCTCTTTGAACTTGCCAAATACTTTATTCACAAATGCAGATTTTTGAAAACACCTCCTTCCTTTCCATACTTTGTTAATGAACTTAAAGCATTTGCCACATCTCTTGGTACCCTCTCAAATGAAAAAGCTATTACAGTAGCCAATTTTTTCAACGAATTAAGTACAAAAAAAAACTTGTCTGAATGTTTTTACAAAGGTTTATTTTTGTTTACATTTTTTTGCTGTTAGATATAATAATTTGAAACTATGTCTGCCCTTTGAGAACTGTAAATGATTAATATTGTTTGTTAATGCCCATTTTGTCTGTAAATTTGTTTGTAATTATTGTTCTTTTCAATAAAAAAAAAAACATATTACACAGCTCTGTTCTGCCCGAAGTACTCGGAGATGCCGGCACCAAGCATTTGATAGGAACTTAATCTAACTAATTTGTCATAAGTAAAAAAAAAATACACATTTGCTAATTGATTCGAACTAAAATCGATGTTGTTAGCACTTAATATTTCTGTAGTACAGCAAAACAGCGTAGATCATTCATAAAAACATATAAAAGAATGCTCATGCGCAAACGTCTACACCAATAAGCTCTGCTGTGTTTTAATATGAACCAATGAAATTGGGTCTGGGCGGAGCTTAATGTGCCGCGCATCGTCCAGGGTGCATTCTGGGGCTAAAGTTACTTCCGTAGTTCGTCAACAATGGGTAAGCGCGTCTTTTTGCTCCCTACTGTATATTGTTTTTTAAAGTGTAATGCAAGTAATTAATGTTATTTCTATGATTGTAACAGTTAGGTAATGAGTATATTAAGATACAAATATACTCTGTGTTAGATGTGTTGCATGTGTGAGGACAGTTATATCAACTTGTTGTGCGTTAGTGCTTTGCTAATGGAAACGTGTTAATGTTGCATGGATTTTTTTCATCAACAACTAAAACACAAAAATAATTATTTTTTATTTAAAATCATGGGCAATTTTTTCATTTTCTTCCACTGTTTGTTTTCTGTACATTCGTGTGTATGATTGTTTCAGTGTTTGGAGTCAAAAGCTAAAGTATGAATCTGAGGGAAATTAATAGAAATCAATCTCAAGATTTGCTGATGCGATTTTAATGTTATTAAGCTTTCTTTTTTATACATTTATGTTTTCAAAATAAAAATAAAACAGTTTTAGTTACTGGACTAGAAACAGAAAGGGTAAAGATAAGTGTGTCAGTCATGTCGTGTGAGAAGTATGTTTTTTCAATAGAGCTGTATTTCTAATGGAATTGTATATATATCAGACTATCACACACACACACACACACACGTTTCAGCTGTATTCGTTTACTCTCCTGACAGAGAACCTTGATTATAAGATCATCTGAAGCTCCGTCGTCTCAGACTAAGGTAATGCTCTACAATAAACGTACGTTAGGTAATGCATTAACTAACATTAACAACGAGAAATACATTTGTTACGGTATTAATTAACCTTTTTTAAGGTTATTTAGTAAAAATAGGCTACAACTGTTTGTCAGCTCAGGTACGAATGTTAACAGATAAATTAAAAGTTTAATAACTATTACATTTTGAAATTAAAACGAATGTTAATTAATGTTTTAGAAGTATTTTGCATCGAACATATGCATTTGTTGTTGGCAATTATGCAGTTTTCTTACATGGCCCACCCACTTAAACATTTCTGTCCTCGCCCCTGGCATGGACGGAGCAAAAATGTAAGTGTGTAAAGCACAGGCACAATTCCATTGAATGATAAATGTGTTTTATCAATGTCGTTTAACCGAATGTACAAAGGAAACTGTTACAATAACCACAGCATTAACAACAACCTTGAAATAAGAGCGCGAGGTTTATCTAATAATCAGATGCTTGAAAGTAGCGTTTGTTGTCATAGCAAACAGACATCGGCACTTTTTCTTTCAGAATCATCATTCATAGATGGAGAGGAAAAGTTACATACTATAGCATTTTATTTTATGAAAATGAGATAAAGAAGTTTTCGCACTGAAAGAGAACTGATCTCTGGCTCAAAGAACAGGCCAGACTATATCTGCAGCTGAGCTGAATAAAAAGCAGAATGAACTGATGAAACATTAAGACAATAAATACAATTTATGAATGATGCAGTGCTAATTGACATATCAATTATTACAGTACAGAAACTATAAAGTATATTTTCTACCTTATTCTGTGCAGAAAATGTAAATAATTGTTTGTAGTATAAAACAATCAAAACATTTAATTAGGAAAAATTATTGATTAGAAATTATTGATTATTGTCCAGCAGTGTATGTGATTTCTAATAGCAAATTCAAAGTAAGTGATAAGAAAATAATTTCTTGTAAAAATATAATAATACGTACATACATAAAATTATTGTATTTGACTTTTCTTTCACTTCTGAAATGATGGCTATGCCCCTGGTGTGACAAAATGTTAGCCTATACATAATACTTTTAAAGCTCTTTTTTTAATCTTGGTTCACATACATTTCTACATATGCCATGTCACGCCATAGCATCATGAAACTAGCATCTAACAATGGACAAAAGGTATTGTTTTTTCCTCTAATCTACGGTAATCATAAAAGCTGTGGTGTAATTTGCTCTCTGACTAAGCATTTAATGAATCCTGTGAACATACTTAAAGAACGCAGAATCGTTAATCCAATCGAATCAAATTTTATTGCGAATCGAATTGAATCCTTCTGAATTTGCAAAAATCGCTCTTGAATCGAAAACCTGTGAATCGTGAAGACTTTGCCTGAGTCTCAATGTGCATACTATCCATCCTTATTATATGTGTAGAAAAATGAAAGGGATGTAAAAAATGAAGTGAAAAATTAAACCAATAAATAATATAGGGGAGACTTTTTGTCTCCAGGATACAAAATAGGGACTGAAACTCAAATGTTCAAATGATGTCACTTCCTGGATGTTGCCATTAAAAAGAAAATGCTTTAAAAAGGAAGAAATAAAAGGAAATTGTGTTGAGATAAAAATATTGGCCAGTTTTATTTTTAGAAAATAATAATTATATTTATAATATTATAATTGTGGATTTGATTAAGCATCAAATAGTTATTACTACAGAAATTCTGGATGTAACTGTATTTTCTAATATATATAATTGTACCTTATTTTGTAAAAATGTGTAGAAATTATCATAATTTGGTGTAGCTGTTGTCTGCTTTTACTTCACATTATTTAATTATATTTTTACCCTTTTAACTTTAATTTCAGGTCTAATGGAGGAGAAACAACATCATGTCAAAACTGGAGAAACAACTCACTCACAGACTGAAAGTATTTCTTTACAGAAAAGAAGAGACAAGAAAAGTTTCACCTGCACTCAGTGTGGAAAGAGTTTCGCAAACAAACACAATCTCAAGAGACACATGAGGATCCACTCTGGAGAGAAACCGCATGAATGGGATCAATGTGGAAAAACATTTGTGTGTGCTTCAAATCTGAAGAAGCACCTGAATGTTCATTCGAAGGAGAAACCACATTCATGTTCTTTATGTGGAAAGAGTTTTTCACAACTGCAGAACTACATCAGAAGATACACACTGGTGTGAGAGAATATATGTGCTTTGAGTGTGAGAAGACTTTTATTACAGATGGAGATTTGAAACGGCACGAGAGGATCCATACTGGAGAGAAACCTTACAAGTGTTCACACTGCAACAAGAGATTCAGTCAGTCAGGACATCTGAAATCACACGAGAGGATTCACACTGGAGAGAAACCGTATCACTGCACTGCATGCGGGAAGCGTTTCAGTCATTCATCTTCTCTACAGAGTCATAAAATAAATGCTCATATTAAGTAGTTTATCTTCAGGTTCAGTGCTTTCAGGCGCTACACTGCATCTCTTCCACATTAATCTGTCATAAAAAACATCATCTAAATTAGTCTAAGTATAAAACTTTGCTTTATGATATTAATTATATTATTATGCTTTATCATAAATGCATATTTGTAGAAACTTTTTACGGGTTCAAAATTGTCATGTTCATTAAGTTGAAAAAGAAGCTGATTTGTTTTTAATTTCATCTTCACTGTTGTTTTAAAACAATTAGCTATTCTTCCGCTTAGGGTGTATTTTATGCTGAACAAAATTAATAATCATGCTGTCTAATCAGCATCTTGATATGCTACACCTGTGAGGTGGATGGATTATCTCGGCAAAGGAGAAGTGCTCACTAACACAGATTTAGACAGATTTGTGAACAATATTATAGAGAAATAGGCCTTTTGTGTTCATTGAAAAAGTCTTAGATCTTTGAGTTCAGCTCATGAAAAAGGGGGGCAAAAACAAAAGTGTTGTTTATAATTTAGTTCAGTGTACAAAATGCAGGTGTAAGATATTCTGTCATGTAGGTTTGCATCTGATCCATCTTCACTTTTATTCACTTGAGATGCTTTATATCTTGTTACTCAATAGAGAGAGAGATCTGTCTTTTACTTTATATTTGCTTCAAGTATTAAACTGTTTTTGTCCACGTTTTTTTCTGCTGATTTTTCCTCCGCCATGATTTAATAATTTCAGAATTTTAGTTACGTGAAATATGATTGCTTTTGGGGCTTTCCATAATTACATTTATTGATAAAGCTTTTAAATGCCTAATAAACTAAATTTCACCTCACACCTGGCCACCTGCCTGTCTATGTCAGAAACTATTTTAACATTATTTTAGTTTGGTACGTTGTTTTATGGTATTTTGTAGTTTTAAACAGAATTTGGTGCATTTTTTATCATCTAAGTTGGTTTCGCGTCGCGATGATTACGGCATCATTCGCTTGATTCAGTGGAGGGTTTCTTTATTTTATTTTATTATAATATAACAAAAATATAACAGATTTACAGAACAAATTGGCATACAACTTAAATTCAAATTATAAGCCATTATAAACGGATCTTAGACATACAAGTGCATCTCCATTAGGGCTGTGACGGTATTGGATTTTTTTCTTACCGTGGTGAAAAAAAAGAAAAAAAATATGAAGATCATTTTGTTAGATAAGACCCTTCTTCCTCAGCAGGGATCGTTTAGTCCTTTGAAGCTGCATTTAAACTGCATTTTGGAAATTGAAACTCACGGGCACCATAGAAGTCCACTATATGGAGAACATCCCTGAAATGTTTTCCTCAAAAGATTATTTACGACTGAAGAAAGACAGACATGAACATATTTGATGGCAAGGGGGTGAGTACATTATCTGTACATGTTTGTTCTGGAAGTGAACTTCTCCTATAATTAAACTGTTTTTCCCTGCAAGAGTAAATATAATGTGACGTATTATTATCATAAAAATAAAGTTACTCATATCTTGATACAAGATGTTGGTCATGTCACCCACTGCTAGATCCGTTTCTCATAGAGATACTGTATGCACTAAGCACAAATTTTCAACAAATATATTTGTGGAGCACTATAATTGTAATTAACAAAACTATCAGTTCTTAAAAAAGAACCACTATGTTTTATGTCAATACCTGATAGATATTCTGCAAGCATCTCTTCTCTTGCTTCTTTGTAGACTTTGGACAATGGAGCATTTCTTTGAACAAGCTCAAGCACCTTTGGCACAATACTGGTAAAGCCGTCCTTGAAGCGGTGGCTTGAACTGACAGTTCATGAATGCATTCGGTCAACTTCATCACACAACTGAAAAGTGACAAAAAGAGAAAGTTAATCATTCACATTAACTAAAAAATTACAACTAGATATTCTAATATTCTTTGTTGCCATTTCCCTTTAGTAATATCACTGTACAAATATTTCTAAGCTTGAATGCACACATATTTGTTTCCCTGAAGGCTCAGAAAATTACACTATTTTTTACAAAAGAGTTAAATATAAATGATAATTTTAGCATACTGTTTGGTTTATATTGGCATTCAACATTTATTTTAAGCTGAGAACGGATAAAAAATCTGAGATCACTGACCCTGAGGGTGTTTTTAAGAAAGGGTAAATTTTGAATGTTTAGCACAGCATGTTAACTGAGTTTCTTTGTGTGTGCTGCTTGGTCACCCTGCTTTCTAAGATATCAGCATCAGGCATAAACAAATAAAATATCGGTCAACCACTAAACACAGGAAAAATATAATACAAAATACTCAATGTTATACTTACATTTCTGTAGTCGAAGTTTGTTGATAGGATTCTGCTGGCACTGGTTCTAGTGTTATTGTTACCACCTCCTTCATCTCTTGTACAAATTTGTTAAACTTGGCCTGTTTTTTTAAAGGAGCCTTGAAATAAATATTAAGATCATGTTCTCTGTGAGGCCACATGCTATTGTTTCCCCATCCACCTAATTTTCTGAAAGAAAAAAGTTAAATGATCAGTGTGAGCTCGAGGTTTTAACAGCAACAATAAAATCTATGTATTTTTCAATGGACATTTATCAGTATAAAAACAGTTTGATCAAGGTTGGAGCTAAACTCCGCAGGAGAGTGGATCTCGCGGGCCAGAGTTGAAAACTTCTGTCACTGGGCCAGTACCCTAAGGTACAAAAGCTAAAAGGTACTAATACGCAGTGGTGGACAAAGTACACAGATCAAGTACTTGAGTAAAAGTACAGATACGTATAATAAAATATTACTCCAGTAAAAGTAAAAGTACTGCTTTTTCAATTTTACTCGAGTGAAAGTACAAAAGTACTAAATTGTTTATGTACTTAAGTAAAAAAGTACTGATAGACAGATTTATTTTGCAATTTTATATAGACCACTTTATTTAATTTTATATTAGCACATATTTTTATAATCATACTGCCCAAAATACCTGGGTTTTTCCCAAAATAACCACTATATAGAGTCAAGATATATATTTTGTTGATATGGACTACGTTGATGAGAGTGATGCAGTAATGTTCACTGTGAAGCTTACACTGCCATGTACCTGAGAGAAAACAGATTTCACCATCTAATTTTCACCAGGAAGAAAAAAGTGTTTTAGAACTTGTTGTTCTGCAGAACGTCAGTTATATATGACATGAGAATTAGGCCTGAAATTAGGAAGAACATTTTAGGGAAAATCTAATTATATTTTCATAATGATTTTTTTTTTCTCAAACCTTGTCTGTGGTGTAAAAACACCCCTGACCCAATGCCCCCAGAGGGCATCACTTCCCACTCTGATAATTACTGTAGTTACTATGTTCTGAACATCACATCCTTTCTTTTTCCCTCAGATGGAATCTATCTAGGTGGCTGAATAAAGATATTTGGACTTTATATCTAAACATTTCCTCAACTTAGCATCAGCAAGCTTGTTAGCTAGACAGTTAGCATCAGCTAACAATATTTACTTATTTTCAGTATGGTTATGAATAAACATTCATATCTGTCTACTCGGCTAGTTGATCTAAACAATATAAAAATGTATACTGTTGATAAACAATATAAAAACAGACGTCACATAGGTCTAAATGCATAGCATTTAAAAAAAACTGCTAACGTTACAGCAGCGGGGAATATGAACGTGTGTATCT
Organism: Oxygymnocypris stewartii; assembly: GCA_003573665.1. Taxonomy (NCBI): domain Eukaryota; kingdom Metazoa; phylum Chordata; class Actinopteri; order Cypriniformes; family Cyprinidae; genus Oxygymnocypris; species Oxygymnocypris stewartii. The sequence continues at coordinate 21,063 of QVTF01020022.1, forward strand.
CCCCCGGGTCCACACCATCCTAACTCGTTCTTGCTCCGAGCGGGTCGCGAACCCGGGATTCGGGAACCCGGCGCGGGAACTCTAACAAGGAACGGCAAAGGCTACAGCCTCTTGCGTCATTCGCTAGAGTGCCTCTTTTTGAGGTCAGGGGAGTGAGGTTTACGCACAGCCCTTACTGGTATACATCCGTTACACGTGCATGAGTTATTTTATTTAATCGGTGTTATTTTAATGTTTTGTTTTTTGACCTAAAACATAACGTTAGAGTCACTGATGTTGATCTGTCTGCATTCAAGCATTTCAGTGGGCTTAATTAGATCACCCTTTACAGCAGATTTAGTTCACAAACAACTGACAGTTTTGACCTAAATATTATTTTCAGTTACAATAATTAATCCTAAAATTTGACATTAGTAACGTACTTTTCACAGCATCAGTAGCGCGCGCTCACAAGATCTCCCGGTTCTTTACTTGTGAGTTCAGTTCACTGAAGAAGACTCGCTCTAAACGGATCATTTGAATCAGTGAGTTTTCGACTCGAGAACAGCTGCGTTTGTTGCGATTTGCGAACCGATTGAACAGGTTCATTGAAAAGAATCAGTTTGTTCATGAATCATACACCGCTTCTGCGTCTCGGAGCACGTGATGTATTATAAGGAGTAACGATATATTTTATGAAATGTAGTGAAGTAAAAAGTACGATATTATGCTTTGGAATGTAGTTAAGTAAAAGTAAAAGTTACTCAAAATAAAACTACTCCAGTAAAGTACAGATACTTGAAAAATGTACTTAAGTACAGTAACGAAGTAGTTCTACTTCGTTACTGACCACCACTGCTAATACGTACACTACTAACGGAGATGTACTTTTTTTCTGAGAGTGTACAGTTAGAAGCTAAATTATTTGAATTAGCAGCTCAAAGACTAGAAACTTATTTCACGAGTTTAACGTTACCAGTTTTGAGAAATAATGGTAAACATATTTCACTTGCTGTCCTTGGAAGGGCTCGATGCCGACGTAACGTTAACGCCTCGATCTGCAGGACAAATTATTAGAACTCACATGGACTTAAGTTTAGAACGTTATTCAAATATGTACCAAATACAACTTATATATAAATAATAAATCAACACGGATGATATTCGTAAATTATATAATTTCAGACTGACTAACGTTAGGTAGGAGAAGCGTTAAAATAAAACGGGACAGGCGTTTGCTCGCATCCGGAGTGAACACAGGTAACGTTAGAGTAATGTTAACGTTAGTAAGACAATGCTGGGAAACAATTTTTTTTATCTGTGGTTAAAGCCGAGTCTATGGCAAGCCGTTTTAGCCTAAAATATACTAAGTGTTACTCGTCGTAATTGCATTTTTACTAGTAACAATTCAATTAGAGAGCTCTACAATTCAATTCTTACTAGTAACAATTACAATTAGAGAGCTCTCTAAATCAATATTTACTAGTAACAATTACAATTAGAGAGCTCTACAATTCAATTCTTACTAGTAACAATGCCAATTCGAGAGCTCTCTAATCATATTCTTACTAGTAACAATTATAATTAGAGAGCTCTACAATTAAATTCTTACTAGTAACAATGCCAATTACAGAGCTCTCTAATTCAATTCTTACTAGTAACAATTCCAGTTAGAGAGCTCTACAAATGAATTTTTACTAGTCATATGTCTCCATTGACTTCCATTCATTTTTCATTACAGAGCTCTACAACTGAATTTTTACTAGTAAGAATTCCAATTAGAGAGCTCTACAATTGAATTCTTACTAGTAACAATCCCAATTAGAGAGCTCTCTAAATACATATTTACTAGTAAGTATTCTAATTAAAGAGCTCTCTAATTCAGTTTTTACTAGTAACAATCCCAATTAGAGAGCTCTCTAATCATATTCTTACTAGTAACAATCATAATTAGAGAGCTCTCTAATTCAATTTTTACTAGTAACAATTCCGATTAGAGAGCTCTCTAATTTAATTATTACAAGTACAAATGCAATTATAGAGCTCTATAATTACAATTTTACTAGTAAAAATACACATTAGAGATATGTTTAATTGCAGAGCTCTGTAATTGAATTAAAGAGCTCTCTAATTAAGTTTTTACTCGTAAGAATTGCATTGAAGAGCTCTCTAATTGGCATTGTCACTAGTAAGAATTTAATTGTAGAGCTCTCTAATTGAATTGTTACTAGTAAGAATGCAATTGCAGAGCTCTCTAATTCAGTTAGAGAGCTCTCTAATACAATTGTTACTAGTAAGAATTGCATTAAAGAGCTCTCTAATTGTAATTATTACTAGTAAGAATTGAATTGTAGAGCTCTCTAATTGAATTGTTACTAGTAAAAATGCAATTGCAGAGCTCTCTAATTCAGTTACAGAGCTCTCTAATCGAATTGTTACTAGTAAGAATTGTATTAGAGAGCTCTCTAATTGGCATTGTTACTAGTAAGAATTGTATTAGAGAGCTCTCTAATTGGCATTGTTACTAGTAAGAATTGAATTGTAGAGCTCTCTAATTAAATTGTTACTAGTAAAAATGTAATTGTAGAGCTCTACAATAGCGATTCTTACTAGTAAGAATTGCATTGTAGAGCTCTCTATTTAAAGCGACCTCATTATGATAATTAGCCTCATGCATATTCATCTGGCTGAGAATGTGAAGCTGACCTCACGCCGTGTTGAGTTCTGGGAAGCTGTTTTTTTTTTTTCCGCCTTACTGGGAAAATCGCGACACCTCTCCACTATTGAATTCAGGGCAGTATTTAATGTTCTGTCGTGATTGTGGAAAATGTCACCATATTATGTCATTTATGCCGCAACGAAAATTGCAAAAGTAACTCCAGTACTGGTCCAGAGAAACCTGGACAGTGCAGTATTTTTTTTCGCCCTTTCTCTGTAAAACCCCCAAGGGAAGCAGGTCGAGGAGATGAGAAGAAGACACCGGAGAGTAAATCTATTAATAATGTCACTGGTTAAACCCACCATCTGTCACTTAATAAAATAATCGTATTGCTGCATGTTTTTGAAAGTTTTGATTTTGTTTGGTTTAATAATTAACATTATTTTGCGAGTATGATTCTCACTCGGCTTGTGAATTAGCGAACTTGAACAGGGATATAAGGCTTAATACAAATGTTGCTTAAGGTACCAATAGTGATTAGACAAAATTATAAAGCATACTATGTGCAGATTCACATAAACCCAAAACAAAACAACACGCAGCGCTTTTCCCTTTTATGCACCGATACAGTATTAAAGATTACATTCTGTACACAGCTTACTAATAAGGCTAAAAAACTGACTAACCCAAAATATGAACTTTAACTGTCTGTCTTAATTTAGTCTATAAACTGTTTATTTAACTGTTATTATGTCTGTTTATTGCCATTTTCGAAAGGGAGGAAAACATTATTGCGTTAATATTCTGGTCTCGTACGTTTGTCTTTTATCATCACTTAGTAGGCGACAGTAAACCAGCATTTTAAAATGCTACAAAACTTGACCTTTAAATGCTTACTTAAAATGCTAAAAAGGCCTTTACGGCTTTATTGCGTGTATTTGAAAGCAAAACTCTTCAGCTGCGCTGACGGCACTCGCTGCTGCGGGACTTTAAACACCGTCGAGCCACTCTCACGCCGGTTTCACGCCGGTTTCACGCCCGTTTCACACTGCAAGCGTGAGCAGCGCGTGAGAGGCGCAGAAGCGGTGCGTGCAGAGCAGGAGCAGCGCGCGCCCATTGCCCTTTCACACCTGTAGCGTTTGCAGCGCGCGGCTGAACAGCGTCTTCTGTACAGAATGGGTAAATTCGAATCTAAGTTTAAATACAATTGGTCTTGATTTATTATTAGAATAGTTTATTTTACTGTATTTGTTTTATTTACACTGTACATGTGCATCTGTGTTTATGTGCAGTACGGAATGTAGATAGAAGAAAGGCAATTGCGCTGTATTTGTTACTACGGAGATTACGAAGAAGGATACGACGTAGATTTTGGGTGCCCCCAGGCAAGGGAACAGCACAAAACAATAACTGACCATAGCAGAAATGTTATAGTTATTTTATAAATTGTGTTTATATTGAATATGGTCAATATTTTAAAGGTTTGTACTTGTAATCAGAAGTTTCTTTTTGCACATATATACTGTAAGCTGCTGTTCTTTATGTTTGTTTGTATTGATTGTTATTTACAGATTGTAAAAAGTTGTAGCCTACTGATTGGACAGATTGTACTTTTTGTCTTTAAATACAAAAAAAAAAAACATTAAAAATGACGTACCATCTGCCAACGCAAAATGACAAAAAAAAAACATTAATTAGGAGAATGACATGCCTTTGAAGTTTTGGTCAAAAGATTACATCTACAATATTGACATTTTGCATCTTTATTCAACATTTATTAGCAAACCTCTTCATAATGCCTGCTGACGAACGCTTCTTTAATAATGAAGCAATATCTGATAAACATACTCATAAACAGCAGATTTACAAGCAATCTCCAAGCTAACATCTTCAACATGCATCGTAAATGTCTTTATTAACACGCAAAATGTAAACGTTGTAATAGGGATATTAGCAAACACACGAAAAACACACATTCAAACAAGTCGCCCACATCATAGACTTATTTGGCGTAGCTGCATGTGTAATATTTATGTGACGTATTTGAATATGTATTTATTCGTTTGTCACTTCGTGTATTATCAAATGATCAATCCACTGCATCCCATGCCTATTCTTTGGCTTGTAAGTCCTTATACATTACATTTTTTGGGTCATAAATAACTTTTTGTTTTTCCACTTCTACGATGAGACGAGTGTCGTCCATTAGGTCATCTTCCAGGTATACTCTGAAGACCCCCGTCTGGCTACTCCGGGCGCTGTCACGTGCGTTTGTTGATGATGCCTGTTGTCAGCATGACATCTGCTTCTATGCCAACATATAGGCCTATAAACTACACAAAATATATTACAACTTGCTACGAAATTGTTGAACTTCATGGTAACTGTTTAAAATACATTACATCCCATTTACAAACTTTAAATATGTTTTTTTTTGAGTGTCGATCATAAATAATGTCCTGTCACTTTAATTGAGCATAAGCAGCGCAGCAAAAATAGACTCGGCGCCGAAACGCGGTCACTGCCGCTCCTTGATTAATATCATAACTGTATGACCAAATAAATAAATAAATAAATAAATAAAAAGAAAGAAAGAAAGCAAGAAATTCTAAAACTCATTTTGTCAGGAGTGACCACTGGCCAATTAGCCAATAGATGTTAATTCTTCCTGCATGTTACAGTGCATAATAAACACCAAAATGAGATGATGTCATTATTACCAGACATTTTGACAAAGACTAGCATTTTTTTAAAGAAACATGTGTGTGTCTTCTTCACTTGTAAGCAGACCATAAAGATGTAAATTAATTTAATGATTAAATATTTTTTTTTTTAAACAAAACATATCCAAGCTGTCATCTCACTTTAAAGGTCATTCTGACACAATGAAAATGCTATTAATTCATGGGGCTTTTATTTTGAAGTATATCACCACAGGCGGGATTTGGTAAGGCAATGAGTGTAATCGAAAATCCGTTTTGCATCTAATTAATACAGGTTTTTACTAGTAAGAATGCAATTGTGGAGCTCTGTAATTGGATTTCTTACTAGTAAGAATTGAATTAGAGAGCTCTGTAATTACATTTTTGCTAGTGAGAACTGAATTAGAGAGCTCTCTAATTGGCATTGTTACTAGTAAGAATTGAATTGTAGAGCTCTCTAATTCAATTGTTACTAGTAAGAATGCAATTGCAGAGCTCTCTAATTCAGTTAGAGAGCTCTCTAATACAATTGTTACTAGTAAGAATTGCATTAAAGAGCTCTCTAATTGTAATTATTACTAGTAAGAATTGAATTGTAGAGCTCTCTAATTCAGTTCTTACTAGTAAGAATGCAATTACAGAGCTCTTTAATTTAATTAGAGAGCTCTCTAATACAATTGTTACTAGTAAATATTGAATTAGAGAGCTCTCTAATTGGCATTGTTACTAGTAAGAATTGAATTGTAGAGCTCTCTAATTAAATTGTTACTAGTAAGAATGCAATTGCAGAGCTCTCTAACTCGGTTAGAGAGCTCTCTAATTGTAATTGTTACTAGTAAATATTGATTTAGAGAGCTCTCTAATTGTAATTGTTACTAGTAATAATTGAATTGTAGAGCTCTCTAATTGAATTGTTACTAGTAAAAATGCCATTACGACGAGTAACACTTAGTATATTTTAGGCTAAAACGGCTTGCCATACGAGTCACACAAAACGCGATGGATTTGAACCGTTTGTATGGCCGTTTCAACGCTGTTGTGAAGAAGAGATTGTGCACCGTGCGTCAGTTATTCGACATCATGGCTGTCTCACTTCAGGCGTTGTCGACGGAGGATCTTCTTGAAAAATTGAAAGAAGCTGGCAGAGGTGGAAAGTAACGAATTACATTTACTCGCGTTACTGTAATTGAGTAGCTTTTTTGTGTACTTGTACTTTTTTAAGTAATTTTTTGAATCTGTAATTTTACTTTTACTTAAGTATATTTTGTGTGAAGTATTGTACTTCGCTACATTTTAAAACACATTCGTTACTGAGTAAAAAAAATTCGCTCCGTGGAAACAACTGCAGCAAATAATGGGCAGAAGAAGAAACTGGCGCTAAAATCACAAGAAAGATGCAGACGGACAAGACAGGCGTTAATGGTGCAGACCCAGCTGAAAACCAGACCCCGTCGTATTCTGCTGAAGTTGAACTCGAAGGAAATGAAGTGAACCCCTGGCCATATTCATGCTCTATTATGCAGTGTAAGCTGTGTTTGCCTCTGGAGACCGAACTAGCAGCTTATAACATCTCGACATCGCCCTTCGCAAGCATGTAGAGATAACGTAACGTAAATACTTGCATCGTTGCATTGGTGGTTAAAATGAAGCTTTAACAGTTTAACAAAAGGTTTTGCACAAATGAGCCAAAAAGACAGTGGTGCAGGGTGTGCAATATCATCTGAGATAATATAGTAATTGTTGTTTTAACGATGTGCGATTTGACATTATCAGTATTTTGCCAAAAACCAAACAAATCACTCTAAACAGTGTGACGTGAAATCTAGTAACGTTAGATTAGACTAATCCGCGTGCATCGGGACTGCTTTCTTTCACTGCGTGATTCAGTCTGTTAAAATGCGTTTAGAATGATCACAAAATTGAAGATATAGAAGCAGAAAATGTATATATTTATATAATTTAATATAGTAAGTCAACATCACATGAAGAATGCCGTTTTTTCTCAAAAAATCACCATGATTACATAGGCCTGTAGTTTTGCTTTTTACAACAGTTCAAAAAACAAGAAGTTAATTAGGAGACTTGCGTTTTAGACACCATATTGCCTGTTTTTGCTCTATTTCAACAACAAAAATAATACCAAACACAGCCACCATACACAGTTTTGCGTCTCTGACTCTGAGCAATGACGGTGTTTCATTCCTTGAATTAACCGTTTAAATGATTCTGTTCAATCGCAATGACTCACTTATGAGTGACTTGCTGACACCTACTGGTGGTTCTAATTTAACATTTAAAGTATCTTTTTATTTTTGTATTTCAAATGACTATTTAACATTTGTGACCCTGGCATGGAGCACAAAACCAGTCTTAAGTCGCTGGAGTATATTTGTAGCAATAGCCAACAATACATTGTATGGGTCAAAATTATACATTTTTCTTTTATGCCAAAAATCATTAGCATATTAAGTAAAGATCATGTTCCATTAATATATTTTGTAAATTTCCTACTGTAAATATATCAAAACTAAGAGCTTAATTTGAACAAATTTAAAGGAGATTTTCTCAATATTTGGATTGTTTGCTCCCTCAGATTCCAGATTATCAAATATTGTCCTATCATAACAAACCATACATCAATGGAAATATGATTTATTCAGCTTTCAGATGATGTGTAAATCACAATTTACGAAAATGGACCCTTATGGTTTTGTGGTTCAGGGTCACATTTTATGTCTTATTTATCAAAACATTATTTCTGCATTTGTAACTGCAGGCTAAATGCATTCATGTCAGTGTGTAATACATCTATGCCACTTCAGATGAAGCTTCTGCGTTTCCTCTGCATTGCAAAGATTAATTTTGTTGATACTGATTTAATTTCCCTGGTAACAGCCTAAATGTGTTATTATTCTAAATAACTGATTCCTTTAATTAAAAACACCTAGTTTGAGATTTAATAGGCCCATATCCCAGGTGTGTCAAACTCTGGAGGGTGTTACTGGAGGGCCACAGCCCTAAAGAGTTTAGTTCCAACCCTGCTCCAACACACACACCATGTAGTTTTCACATAAGCCTAAATGATTAGTTTAGCTGTATCAGATGTGTTTAATTAGGGTAATATCTACACTGAAGCTGGAATACGTCACTGAAGATGAAGAACAGAAATGTAGTGGTAAGTTTAGTAGTAACGTTACTGTGAAAATCCGTTTGTTCCCTTTCGATTCCTGTTTACTTGACTTTGTGTCTGTGACGTTGGCTATGCACGTTACGTTAACGTTACCTGACGCGTGAGGGAAACCATTCTTTGAAAACACTTTTTGGCCTGACAAAACCATCCCATTGCTATTGCATTTTAAGCGTGTTGTTATTACAATTATTTTATTTAGCCAGACATGAAGACATAACTTTTTTCATAACTTAACGTTAACATTACTCGACTGCAAGACAGTGCTCGAGACTCTTCTTTGCACGCTTAAAATGCACCGCGCGGGCTACAATCCCATTGGACGACACGAATTTAAAGAAGGCCGGCTGCGGAAATGCGTACTTGAACTTTGAAGCAAAGTAAACTATACTACTATAATACTCCATATAATGTTACATAAACGTGAAATAGTTTTGTCTACATTGTGCTTTTGCTAAGAAAGATGAGTACATGTATTCTCTAACTCTAAATTAAAAATAAAACTTATATCAGTTCAAAATTACAATTAGAAATACAGGCCTACTTTAATACATTCGTTTTATGTTTAAAAGTTATTATTAATAACATATGCATAATCAATAACATGGCATGTGCTTGTGTACTGTTCAGAAATAACGTTAGTCAGTAAAGATGTAACGTTAGGAGGGCTCTTAAATATATTTGGTTATTTTGTGCATCTCTTCCAAATAACCAACAACTCATGAAAATGATTATCTTGCTATGTTCAATCTATTTTGGGTGACCATTTCATACACTTTGGCTTACTCATTTTGTGACATGAGTGATTGTACCTTTATTTGGGGACGAAATGGTCCAAACAGGGACCCTCTGACAGTTGGAAACATATTTGTACCTTTTTTTCCCTTAAATGGTACACATAAGTACCCTAAGGTGCAACTATGACCCATTGAGGGTACAACTTCACCATTTGTACCCTAAGTGTTTGCAAACGGACCCCAACCGTACCCTTTTTTCTGACAGTAGAGCATGTCATTCCTAAATCACACATTTACAGAAAAGTAACAATTTCAATTAAATTATCAGTTTTTCAGGCGTTAATTTCAATAATCATGGCTTTAAGGTGGATAAGTGAGTCAGGTTTAAAAGAAAGGTTTTATTATGCTCAGACTATAGTTATGCTCCCTTGAGTATTGAAGCAAAATATTCAGTCACCAGTATAGAAATGACAGTATCATATAATAGATATGAAATTAAAGCAATAATAAAATAGTAATGCAAAGATGGTAACATCAGTGGTAAATGGAAAACAAAGGAAGACATATGTATTCAATACAGACACAAGTATCCAGACTTAGAATAGGCCACACTGGACTTAATAAATCAAAGACGTTCATGTCTAAGCATCCAACAGGTCTCTGTGATTGGTGCGGAGGAGGTGAAACGCTTGAACATGTCATCATGCATTGTGGAGGATAGAGAACAGTTATTAGAAGAGTTTAGAAAGAAAGGAGAGTATGATATTATTATTATGAAATACTTATTAAAGGGAGGCATATCAGAGCTGCTTTATTAAAGTTCCTGGAAAACACTGGTTTAATTAAAAGGATTTGAGTGTTTTTGTTTCCTTTTGGCTTTTTAATTGATCTTTTCTGTCATTAATAAACAGAAATAAAGAAGAACAAAATATACAGTTAAAAGTAAACAATATCAAATATCACACAGTTAAAGGCACCAAATATAAACAATGTAATAATTTAAAAAGTGAAAGAACCAATGAATTGAGTTTACCTTAATTAGTTCTATATGTTCTAGTTCTGTGTTTTATATGAAACATGGTTCATCACAGATTAATTAATTAATTATGTTGTGATAGTTGTAAATGTCTCAATAGCTGATCGTGTCGTTTGCTGAAGTCTGTTGAAGTAACTGAATCAAAAAGATAATAAAGATTATAATAATTCACAATGTTGAATTCCATGAAATTAGACTGTAAATGATATTAAATGGTGTTTGAGTTCCCCTGGTGGTGTAAATATTGCAGACGTTTGGTATTTTGTCCCTGCGCGTGCACCGTAGTTCATCAGAAACATCCAACAGGATTATGTGAGCACTGTGGAGAAGAGGAATCAGTAGAACATGTTATATGTGTTTGTCAAAAGGATACTAATGAACGAGAAATAATGAAAAATGAACTTAGAAATATGAGAGTGGATGAATTAAAGATTAAAATATAGTTACTCGTGGATTAGAGAGTTTATTTCTTTATCTCAAGAGAACAGAGCTGTTTTTATGGAATGGGTAAACTCTGGTCCACACTCCAATACAGTAGGTGGCGATAATGCACCTTAATGTTGGTGCTACCAGCCATAAAATCGAAGAAGAAGAAGCAGTTCATCAGAAAACTAGCGAAGCTACAATGGGTAAGCCACCTTTTCTCTCCCTCCTGTATATTGGTTATTAAATTAATGTAATTTCTATGATTGTAACTGTTTGGTAATGAGTATATTAAGAGAAAAATATACTATGTGTTAGATGTGCTGCACGTGTGATGACAGTTTGATGTCATGATCTTCAGCGAGATGTATCGAGTTTTTTCCCCATCAATGGCTAAAACACCAAAATAAATGTTTTTTATTTAAATTCATGGGCAATTTTTTTAATTTGTATTAATTCGTGTGTATGATTGTTTCAGTGTTTGGAGTCACTATAAATATTATAATAAAGTGAGATGATCTGCTGCTGATCCTGAATGTCTTGTTTAATTAGTGTTTATAGTCTGAGACTCATCAATATTAATAAAGCTGCTGAAAATACTCTTTATTTCATGATAATAGACCCTGTTTTCACCTCATTCATTATGCTGAGCTCCTGTAAATTGCCAGTTAAAGTTAATTTAATTCTTATCATCAGACTTAAACTATGCAGTCACTATTGTGATATCTACAAGATACAGATGTCCTAACAGCATTTATTTCATTAGTCTGTGTTAAACTGTTTAATGTAAACCAAAACAAAAGTCAAAACCAATGAACAAAACTTTAAACTCTGATGGAAGGAATTATGGAAACACTGATTTATTTCTTGGTGACATAACTGTACTTCTGATTATTCTTTTGATTTTATTCTTAAAATTGTAATATTTGTAAATATTAAATGCAAAAATCTAACAGACAAACAGAAATGGATGTGTGAATTTGTATTCAGATATTTTACTATAAATAGAGAGAATGAGAATAAGCTTTATTGTCAGGTCTGTTTACACATACGAGGAATTTGCTATAGTGACAGAAACATGAATGCAGCTTATACATTTACATTTATGCATTTAGCAGACGCTTTTATCCAAAGCGACTTACAGTACATTCAGGTTATGCATGTTCCCTGGGAATTGAACCCACAACCTTTTGTGCTGCTAAGCAATGCTCTACCACTGAGCCACAGGAACACAGCCAGCAGGTAAACATAAATGCTTAATATGTGAATTAGTAGAAAACAGGGTTTCCTCGGGTACTTAAAAAGTCTTAAATAACGTTTTCCTAATAAAAGGCCTTAAAAAGTCTTAAAATGTCTTAAATTCAGATTCAATGGATCTTAAATATTTTTGCTCAGATTACCGCTAAAATATATTTTTCAGTCTGACGGACCCAGTGACTTTACAGTAGGGGTGTAACGATTCATTCATTTTCTCGACGCATCGATTACAAACCCAGACGATGCATCGCTCTCGAAACATGGATTTTTGAATCGTCGATTTCGGACAGTAATCGATTTAAAATGCTAAGAATCGAATGAATCGGGATTTCTATTGCGATTCAATGCTTTCAAAATATATACACATTAAATTACTACAAGCACAAATTAATGGAGACCTTAAACAGTGTTCGTGCCTCACATCTCTCCTTCACGCGCTCCACTATTAACCGTCTGTCACAGGATTGTGTTCGTCTCACTGATACATTTGTTGAGCAGCTGATGTGTGAGCTCTTAGTACTCGTGGCCAGTAATGCTATAGTGATGTAGTTTTACTTTTCTGTAGTTTTTCAATGGCTCTCGGTCATAACGACTACATTACCTGAGCAGTCGAAGGCTGTGTATTTATTGCATGGACGGAGCAAAAATGTAAGTGTGTAAAGCATGCGCTCAATTCCATTGAATGATAAATGTGTTTTAACAATGTCGTTTAACCGAATGTACGAAGAAAACTGTTCAAATAACCACAGCATTAACAACAACCTTGAAATAAGAGCGCGAGGTTTATCTAATAATCAGATGCTTGAAAGTAGCGTTTGTTGTCATAGCAAACAGACATCGGCACTTTTTCTTTCAGAATCATCATTCATCGATGGAGAGGAAAAGTTACATACTATAGCATTTTATTTTATGAAAATGAGATAAAGAAGTTTTCGCACTGAAAGAGAAGTGATCTCTGGCTCAAAGAACAGGCCAGACTATATCTGCAGCTGAGCTGAATAAAAAGCAGAATGAACTGATGAAACATTAAGACAATAAATACAATTTATGAATGATGCAGTGCTAATTGACATATCAATTATTACAGTACAGAAACTATAAAGTATATTTTCTACCTTATTCTGTGCAGAACATTTAAATAATTGTTTGTAGTATAAAACAATTATAAAATTTAAATAGGAAAATATATAGATTAGAAATTATTGATTATTGTCCAGCAGTGTATTTGATTTCTAATAGCAAAAAAAAAAGTAAGAGATAAGAAAATAATGTATTGTAAAAAATTATAATAATACGTACGTACATAAAATTATTGTATTTGACTTTTCTTTCACTTCTGAAATGATGGCTATGCCCCTAGTGTTACAAAATGTTAGCCTATACATAATACTTTTAAAGCTCTTTTTTAATCTTGGTTCACATACATTTCTACATATGCCATGTCACGCCATAGCATCATGAAACTAGCATCTAACAATGGACAAAAGTTGTAGTTTTTTTCCTCTAATCTACGGTAATCATAAAAGCTGTGGTGTAATTTGCCCTCTGACTAAGCATTTAAAGAATCCTGTGAATGCACTTAAATAATGCAGAATCGTTAATCCAATCGAATCAAATTTAATTGTGAATTGAATCGTTATGAATTTGCAAAAATCGCTCTTGAATCGATTCGCTGTCTACCCAAAGATTCACAGCTCTTCTTTACAGTCATTGGACAGACCGAAGACTTTGTCTGCATCTCAATGTGCATACTATCCATCCTAAATTATATGTGTAGAAAAATACCTGAAGAGTTGTAAAAAATGAAGTGGAAAATTAAAACAATAAATAATATAGGGGAGACTTTCTGTCTCCAGGATACAAAATAGGGACTGAAACTCAAATGTTCAAATGATGTCACTTCCTGGATGTTGCCATTAAAAAGAAAATGCTTTAAAAAGGAATAAATAAAAGGAAATTGTGTTGAGTTAAAAATACTGGCCAGTTTTAGTTTAGTTTTTATTTTTAGAAAAGAATATAAATGTTATTATTATGTTTATAATATAATTTTATAATTGTGGATTTGATTAAGCATCAAATAGTTCTCACTACTGAAATTCTGGATATAACTGTATTTTCTAATATAGATAATTGTACCTTATTTTGTAAAAATGTGTCAAAAATATCATAATTTGGTGTAGCTGTTGTCTGCTTTCACTTCACATTATTTAATTATATTTTTACCTTTTTTTACTTTAATTTCAGACCTAATGGAGGAGAAACAACATCATGTCAAAACAGGTGAAACAACTCACTCACAGACTGAAAGAGTTTCTTTACTGAAAAGAAGAGACAAGAAAAGTTTCACCTGCACTCAGTGTGGAAAGAGTTTGACAAACAAACAGAGTCTCGAGTTTCACATGAGGATCCACACTGGAGAGAAACCGTTCACATGTGATCAGTGCGGGATGAGATTCACAACCTCATCAACCCTTCAGAGACACATGAAGATCCACACTGGAGAGAAACCGCATCAATGTGATCAATGTGGAAAAACATTTTTGAGGACTTCAAGCCTGAAGAAGCACCTGAATGTTCATTTGAAGGAGAAACCGCATTCATGTTCTTTATGTGGAAAGAGTTTTTCACAACTGTACAGTTTAAAAGTACATCAGAAGATACACACTGGTGTGAGAGAATATATGTGCTTTGAGTGTGAGAAGACTTTTATTACAGCTGATCATTTGAAACAGCACGAGAGGATCCACACTGGAGAGAAACCTTACAAGTGTTCACACTGCGACAAGAGATTCACTCATTCAGGACATCTGAAATCACACGAGAGGATTCACACTGGAGAGAAACCTTATCACTGCACTGCATGCGGGAAGAGTTTCACTCATGCATCTTCTCTATGGAAACATAAAATAAACAATCACATGAAGTAGTTTATCTTCAGGTCCTGTGCTTTCAGGTGCTACACCGCATCTCTTCCATATTAATCTGTCATAAGAAACATCATCTAAATTAGTCACAGTGAATAAAGTTCATCTTCAAGACCAGCGGCTTCATCTGTAAGATTCAGACCAACTCAATAATAGAGTTCCTCCCCTAAGAACAATATCTAAAGTTGTATTATTGTATAGAACTTTGCTTTATGATATTAATTATGTTATTATGCTTTATTATGAGTTTTGTTTTGTTCAAAATGTTCTTTTTGTTTAAAAACTGTTGTTTTTAAAACTGTTAGTTAATTATTCCGCTTAGGGTGTGTTTTACAATTAGTTAGTAGTCCGCTTAGTGTACAAAATGCAGGTGTAAGATATTCTGTCATGTAGGTTTGCATCTGATCCATCTTCACTTTTATTCACTTGAGATGTTTTATATCTTGTTACTCAATAAAGAGAGAGATCTGTCTTTTACTTTATATTTGATCCAAGTATTAAATGTTTGTTGTCTGCTGATTTTTCTTGCGTCATGATTGAATAATTTCATAATTGTAGTTACATCTAAAGACCATGAAATATTACGATTGCTTTTGGGGCTTTCCATAATTACAGTTCTCAATAAAGCTTTTAAAAGCATAGTAAACTAAATTTCACATCACACCTGATTATCTGTCTGTCTACATCAGTAAATATATAAACCGTTTTGATACGTTTTCTATATATATGTATTATTTATTTTAAACAGTATTTGGCGCGTTTTTGATAATCTGCCATTGGTTTCGCCTCGTGGTGATGACGTCATCATTCGCGCTTCAGTGGAGTTTTCTGAGGTGAGCAATATTGCACGTAATTGTAAAATACACGTTACTTCTTTTGTTTAATCAATATTTTTACGGTGTAATTTCTGAATAGTTTTTATCAGTCTCAGTGCTATTTGTGTGCCTGCTAACATTTATAGCTAAAGAAGGTTTTGTCTTTTTTCTCTTCACATACAAAACGATAAGAGGAAACTATTTTGTTGTTATAAATGTTGTATATTTAGATTCATGTGGACAAATCATAATGTCCGATGAAGACAGTTGACAATGTCTTTATGCTAGTGGTATTTTGTTCTGTATCACTTGAGAAATTATTTTTCAATAGAGCAGTTTAATAGTCTTTCAGTAAATATTGTGACTCAAACAATCAGTTTCTATCAGAAAACACTCAGAACAAAGAGAGATGATCTGCTGCTGATCCTGAATGTCTTGTTTAATGAGTGTTAATAGTCTGAGAATCATCAATGTTATCAGCAGCTGAAAATACTCTTTATTTCATGATAATAGCTCCTGTTTTCACCTCATTCATTATGCTAATAACTTCAGATCCGTTAATTGCCACATTAAGCTAATATTATTGCTGTTAACAGACTTTTGCAAGCAATACGATCAGTTATTGCGCCATTAAAAGATGTAACTACCAAGTAATGTAGTTATTTAATACTGTTAATTATTTAATACATTTTAGGTAAACAAATTATGAGAATGAAAGGGTTTTGTTGTGTGACAGGAGGGCCTTTATCCAGGCACGGCACCAGAATTGTTTCTCTATACCGGGCTAAAGGGAGGCTAGACCAATATGTGGGGTGCTAAGAAAATAATCCATAGTCATAAAACATGTTTTTTTTATATATAAAAGCTTATGATACACACCACATTTAACAGAAGCATTAACGCGGGAAGTAGGGGTGCTGGCCCAAGAAAAAATGGGGTCTGGGGGGTGCAGTGTTAAAAATTAATAGCTTAAATGAAAATTTTGTTACAGAAAATAAATACAAATAATTGTATTAATTTGTTTATTCATTAAAATTAATATAAAAAATAAGCTTAAGCCTACAAGACAATAAGCAACAGTAAAACATGAATTCAGTCGAATCAAATTGATTGTGAAAGTCGTTTCAACTTAAACTGACTTAGGAAGTAGTTTGTTGCCATGCCTTTTTTTAATCATATTATTACTTGTAACACGTCTGTACCGTACCCAAATCAATAACTAATGACCATTTCTTCAGCCATTGCAAAGATACAGCAGAGAAAGACGGAGAGCATCTATTTACCTCAGCAGCCAATCTCACATTCATCTTTACATCTTTCTTATTCTGGGAACAATATTAATACTTAGTTAAGATTGATTCAGTATTACTCTTAATGAAAAAAATCCCACACACAACATCAGCAATACTACAATGATAAAGTAGCTTATATTAAACAAAACAACTTTTATTAACAGAAGGAGTAAGCAACCCAGTCTCATATAAAAACGTACCCTGACTACGTTGGTCCAAAGTGCAAAACGTAGAGGGGTTACAATAATGGCTCTTGAATTGTATGACTGTTACATTTTTTTTGCCTATTCTTTTGCGTCCAAGTCACGTGACTTTCAAGATACCGGCCGTGAGAACAAAAAACATGGCAGACATTTCTCTCATTTTTAGTGCAAAAATCTATATTTTGAGTTAGTTTCTGCATAAAAATAAGTTTTGATTACATTTCTAGCGAGAAATATATATTTTATTTTCATAATATTCACTCAGTGAATGTACATAATCACTCGCTTGGTCGTTGTTGCAAAGATTTTTCAGATCTCGCCAGAATAATGTGAAACTTTTGGTTGCTATGGACGCTGCTATCGCCTAGCATAGACGTGGCCCCAGATTCCACATACTTGCGATTCCCGCCCACTATATGCGGAGTTGTATATGTCTGAGATTGATTTGCTGATCAACACATTAATCCGTGGCAGCAGGAGAAACTAATGTTGACAAAGTGACAAGTTACGATCGGTCCGCTTGAAATCTACCGGATCCTCTGTGCATTTAACTTCCTGTGTGGTGCGATCTCATTGATGGGTGGGTGTTGACGCGTCAAGGCCCCACGAAGAAGAAGAAGAAGAAGAAGAAGAAGAAGAAGAACTTTTAGCTTGGAATCATTGTTAGTCCAAGAATATGGTGTGTTATTCGTGGGTGTTATTTGTGGTATTACTCCTCGATCACGATATTTCAATAAATAGCCAGGTAGCGTTCCACTGATGACGTTTCTTATGACATACTCAGTGCTGCCACCACGTGTCTGGTCTTAGTAATAACTTATTTCTGGTGTATGATCAAGTTTTTCTCTGCATGGAGGTTAATTAATTGTATTTATATTATTGGAAGTATGCAGTATGCAATATCTATCTATCTGTGTGTGTGTGTGGGCTGGTAAACCCTACGTTATGGGGACAAAATGTCCCCACAAGGATGGCAATATCCGAGATCCTTGTCCGTGTGGGGACATTTTTTGGTCCCCATGAGGAAACCAGCTTATAAATCAGACTAAGTGATGTTTTTTAAAATGTAAAATTGCAGAATGTCTCCTGTGATGGGTAGGTTTAGGGATAGGGGCAGTGTAAGGGGATAGAATATACAGTTTGTACAGTATAAAAAACATTACGTCTATGGAAAGTCCCCATAAAACATGGAAACACGACTGTGTGTGTGTGTGTGGCCTGGTAAACCCTACATTATGGGGACAAAATGTCCCCACAAGGATGGCAATATCCAAAATCCTTGTTCGTGTGGGGACATTTTTTGGTCCCCATGAGGAAACCAGCTTATAAATCAGACTAAGTGATGTTTTTACAGTTTGTACAGTATAAAAACCATTATGTCTATGGAAAGTCCCCATAAACCATGGAAACACAACGTGTGTGTAGGTGTGTGTGTGTGTGTGTGTGTGTGTGTGTGTGTGTGTGTGTGTGTGTGTGTGTTAGTCTGAGACGACGGAGCTTCAGATGATCTTATAATCAAGGTTCTCTGTCAGGAGAGTAAATGAATACTGCTGAAACGTGCGCAGCGGCAAATATGCCGTTTGTTGTGCAGAAGAGTTTGTAGCACAACGTGTATGTGTTTCTTTCTACAAAGGATGCATCTATTTAGCAGTTCAAACACTGTATCATTGCTACTATGATGCTTTAAACACGCTCATAAGTTTCAATCTAAATCCATCACCCGGTGGTCTGGTTTCATTTGTTGGCGGTCCGGATTCAGTGCAAGACTTAAGTTTAATTTGGGATAGCCAATATTTTTTAAAGGCTGATTGAGATTTGTTTCACTATTTTCAAATTCCACATTATTTTCAAACGTGCGCATTTTACTATGTTCTTACCTCGTAAACATAAATGTGGGTGAGACTAACTGAAACCTATGGGAAAAAGGAAAATGTATAAACTGTAAACTAATATAAACTATATTTAATATAATATAATATAAACTATATTTACAGGAGGTTGTATCTTCAATAGCAACAAGTTCCTACTGCAGCCAAATAAACAAATTAGTTCAAAGTAAAAAAAGAATAATAATCTGATTTGAACTTAAAGCTTTGATGACCGTTTTGAAAAAAAATCAGTAAAGGCCCATTCACATCAAGGAAATACATTTAATCAGAATCAGAAATAAAGAGGTCTAGAAATTAAACTGCAGCAAGTCAAGTCCCCATTGTTTATATAGCAATTTTTACAATATTACAAGTACATCGGGTATTATGGGAAACGTTCCCCGTTTCGGTTGCCCAAATGAATGCAGGATTAAAATCCTTTAACAGATTTGAATAACAGAAATGTGTTAGTGTGTTATGTGTAACCACTCAGAATAAACCGAACTTTATCATCTCTTTTGTGGATGCTAATATAGTAAGGGATGTAATGTAATGATCAATATCGTGGTATTACCATAGCAAAACTCAATATTATAGTGGTCACATGACAATATAAAAAGAGAGGTCTTCTGGGCAAAAAGTGTAGATTTTTTATATACATTTTAAGTCCTTATTCTAACATACAAAATTGGTGTCTGTCAAACAAACTAAAACCAAAAGCACAATATGGCTTAATTTTTTTCTGACTTGTTTCTTTTCTTAGTTAAGAACATGGTTTGGAGCTCATAATTTTGACCTCTTAAAGTGCATTAGATAGAAGACTTAAACTTTAAAATGTAAAAATAAAAAACTCCAAGTCTTCATTTGTTATTTTTTTATCATCACTGTAAATGTCTTATCAGGGACTTCATATCTAATTATCATTGTATCGTGAGATTTGTATATCGTTACATACCTGTAATATAGTTATTAGTTATTGGTCTTGTAGTGAAAGAGTGGGGCTTCAGGACAGGTTAGAGGAGCTATGTGTTAATGTATACACTTACCCCTAACATAGATCTGGGATAGGATCCTGGAGTTTCTTCAGACAGCATTATTCTCTTTGCTCTGATTTGTGTTTGAGGAACTGGTACCATAACTGCAAACATAGAGGGTAGAAACAGATCAGATTAAAATAAAAACCTCCAATTCTAAAAATCTATACACACAGAAATGACAAACTTCTGATCATTAGAGCTTCTGAGTTATCTTACACTTTTCACATGAGGTAAAGTCAGTAAAACAACTTACATAGCCATTTCCTTCTAGATTGTTAAGGAAAGTAATATTTCCCATGAAGAAAACCTGCACATATTCTGCATTGGTAGGGTAGCGTAAAGATAAAATTACAACAGTTAGCCATAAAAACTAAGATAAACAACATTAGTTTGTATTACTTAAAAAGTACTATAAATACTTTGAACGAATATTAGCAAAGAAAGGGTGAACAAATTTCAAATAAGTTCACATACCAGGCTTGCATGTGTTTTATTCTTGGAGGATTTCTGACGTGTTTTTATCGGAGTCTGATCTGAGGATTTCTGGAAAAGAGGGAATGACAAAACCAGCATGCAGCTAATTCAGCTTCAGTCATTATAATTACCAATGTACCTATTAAGACATTACTTATAAAGGTATACTTAACATTTCTTTTGTTGAAGATAAATGGCATTCTGTTGGTACTGGTTCAAGTGCAACCACCCTCATCTCACTAAATGTTGAATTGGGTCCGTTTTGTTCTCATTATCCACATCCACCTTCTTATATGCATGAAAGGAAGGACAGTTAATTTTCTAATATGAAAGTTGCACAAATTAAATGTAAATAATAAAGGTACAAATTAAAATATACTTTTTGTATGATTTATGTTTTGATTTGTGTAAGCGCTCTCCTCACTTCTACTGGCTTTATGACATGAAGGACAATCTCTTGTAGATGTTTCACGATGATGTCCATTTTCTAGATGGGTGGGATGTTAAAAATGTTTTTCAGGAAATGTCTTATTTCTGTCACGGTCCTGCTGGTGTGCCCAGGCTGGCCACCAGATGTCTCTGTGTGTTGAGCACATGGCTTGTTGTTTGTTTGGTGCCATGTGCTCCCATGTCGATTGTCTGTCCCCTCCCATCTTGTTACTTAATCATTGTTTCAGTGGCTCCAGCTGTGTCTCCCTCGTTACCCTCGTTTGTCTCCCTATATAGTCTCCTTGTGTCTGCAGTCCTGTGCTGATCCGTTGTCTTTCGTGTGTCTCATGTGAGTTAAATGTTTGACTGTGCTCCAGTCTTCTGCCTGCCTGCCTGCCTGCTTGTTTTTCCCCTTCGGGGTGGTTTTTGTTGTTCATTTGTTTATTTTATTATTAAAACCCCTGATTTTCCTCTGCATTTGAGTCCTCGACCTCATCCCTCATGACAGAACGGATCAGCCAAGATGAGGACTCAGCAGAGGAGGGGTTTGGGCCGCCCACCACCCGACACTATCTCCAGCCCCCTATACCAACGCATCCTCCAGTACGAGGCCCTGAGCTCCTGCCGTCAGCAGGGCAATGACGTGAGGAGTTTTGCCGTGGAGTTCAGTGGTGCAGCTGAGGGGCTAGGCTACAATGATGAGGCCCTCAAGGACCTTTTCAACAGCGCCCTTGATGAGCCCCTCAGCTGGTGGAGGATGAGTGGGCTGGACCACCTCACATTTGGGGAATTCGTCGAGGCTTTGGCACGTTCCCCAGCTAAGGTGGCTGGTGTGCCTCAGGTGGTGGGCGACAAGGCTGCAGCTCCTCCAGTGGCGGCAGATGGAGCTGCAGTGCCCCTAATGGCGGCCGTCAAAGCTGCAGCGCACCCCGGGATGCCGAGGCTGGTGCGTAAGTTGGAGGATTCACCCATGAGGTCGGTACGGGCAGCCGACTTTTCTCCAACGGAACCCAGCCCGGTGGTCCTGGAGGCCATGGTGGAGAGAGCCCGCTCCGCTCCAGAGCCCGCTCCGATCCGGGAGCCCACGTATTCCGCTCCAGAGCCCGCTCCGATCCGGGAGCCCACGGAGTCCGCTCCAGAGCCCGCTCCGATCCGAGAGCCCACGGAGTCTGCTCCAGAGCCCGCTCCGATCCGGGAGCCCAAGGAGTCCGCTCCAGAGCCCGCTCCGATCCGGGAGCCCAAGGAGTCCGCTCCAGAGCCCGCTCCGTTCCGGGAGCCCAAGGAGTCCGCTCCAGAGCCCGCTCCGATCCGGGAGCCCAAGGAGTCCGCTCCAGAGCCCGCTCCGTTCCGGGAGCCCACGCAGTCCGCTCCATTCCGGGAGCCCACGCAGTCCGCTCCAGAGCCCGCTCTAGTCAGGGAGCACACAGACTACGCTCCAGAGCCCGCTCCGGTCTGGGAGCCCATGCAGTCCACTCCGGTCCTGGACCCCGCTCCGGTCTGGGAACCCACAGAGCCCGCTCCAGGGCCAGCCCCACCCTGGCACCCCTGTGTGCCCATTGCTCCAGGCCCTCTTCCACTCCACGGGCCTGGCCCACCTCCCTCCTAGACATTTTTCTGTTTAGTGTGTGTGGAGCGTCTGGGATCCGCTCCTTAAAGGGGGGGTTATGTCACGGTCCTGCTGGTGTGCCCAGGCTGGCCACCAGATGTCTCTGTGTGTTGAGCACATGGCTTGTTGTTTGTTTGGTGCCATGTGCTCCCATGTCGATTGTCTGTCCCCTCCCATCTTGTTACTTAATCATTGTTTCAGTGGCTCCAGCTGTGTCTCCCTCGTTACCCTCGTTTGTCTCCCTATATAGTCTCCTTGTGTCTGCAGTCCTGTGCTGATCCGTTGTCTTTCGTGTGTCTCATGTGAGTTAAATGTTTGACTGTGCTCCAGTCTTCTGCCTGCCTGCCTGCCTGCCTGCTTGTTTTTCCCCTTCGGGGTGGTTTTTGTTGTTCATTTGTTTATTTTATTATTAAAAACCCTGATTTTCCTCTGCATTTGAGTCCTCGACCTCATCCCTCGTGACAATTTCAAGCCTTGATGCATGACTTTTAAAAGTTTTTCACAGAAACACCACAACGAATATAATACAATCATATACATCTTTTAAATTATACAATTCTCACCTTTTTTAGCTCGCCCTTGATATCAGCTGCTCAAGTAACTTATCTGCTGAGAAAAACAAATACATGTGAGTGCATGGGACATGATAATTACAAATTCTACAAAATTCCAATTCAATTTTAGTACTGTTAGTAGTAGTACACACACACACACACACACAAAAATGTGTTTCTGAGCGCCTGTTCGTGCTTCAGTGAAGGCAGCACATTAATTTAGAGGTGATTAAACTGACTGGAACTATAGGTGTTAACTAACTGTTTGAACGACCACCAGCCAATCAGAATCAAGTAATAGACACACCAACTGCAATGACACTAACCACAGTCTAAGCTTGAATTACATTCAAAAATACATAAAAATAGAAAACAGTCTAAGTCTGAATAACACACATCTACACCACATGAAGTTGACTAACCGAATATAGGTCTCCCAATCAAACTGGTCTCAGAGTAGCCTGAAGTTTTCACTCATTGATAACAGCATTTTAAGTTTCTAGACGAAGCCTATATTTACATTTACATTGAATGCTTTTGGACTCTCAAGACGTGTTTTTATTTTAACATTTCATGTGCATGATAAGTTTTACATAAACACTAAATTAATAATACAAAGGGGATGGTGAGGGGGGGTGGAAGTTTTACAGAGGTGATGCTTTTTGTCATTTTTTTCCATCAGAGGAATGCTTTGATATATATATCAAATAAAAATAAAAAAATCTCTAAAATCTCTATCTGATCTAACTATGTAGCGTCCTTTAATTTGGAGTAAGAGAAACTGGAGGAGTGGCATTATTGCGTCAGAGATGTGTCACTTGCTTGAAGCTGATTGGTCAAAGTTTGGTTTGAGATCTCTAAACCAGAACATAGCCTGCCCCGGAGCAGGTTATCCGTGGAGCATAAGTTACTATAGCAATGAACACTGCTAAAAGCCACTTTCATGGTACCCAAAACCCAGAGTTGGCGCAAACTAAAATGAAACTTACCTGGCTAGCCAGCTTAACCGGCTTCATGGTACAAGCCTCTGGCTCCATCTGTCCTGTCAGGATGGCAGCCCTTATCTCGCATCGTTGCTATGAGACAGGAGCGTTGATTGGAAACCCCTGGTGGCACAATTAGAAAATCCTGCGAAGGCGGAGCGTCTCATACACTTCGGAGGCGTGAATAAACACAAACTTAAAATACTAGGATTTACCTGTAAATGTGTTGGAAAAAAAAGCAAGATAAACCAGTTTAAGGAAACAGAACCTTTCACATCACCGCCAGATATTAGACAATCCTTATTATTATTTAGTTTTTATTCAGCCATTATCTGTTACGGAACACAGACTCACAACAAGGTTAAAGTTAATATGATGTTCATTAATCGAAGCAGGGATGGCAAACAGGCTGGTGAGTAGGGATTGGTATCGTTAAGGTTGTAACGGTATTACTACTCTTATCGATCCAGTACTTTAACAGTATTCTTATCAGTACTTTTTGTTTTATATATATATTAGGGCTGTGACGGTATTGGATTTTTTCTTACCATGGTGAAGCAGCAACAAATATCGCGGTTTGGCGGTTAAACGGCGGTTAATACTGATGAAAAATAACAGGTTGAATGTTGAACACTTTCGTTACCATATAGCTATAAACTAGATTTATCAATGCATGCTGATTAACTTTTATCATAATGTTGTATAAAAAAACTGAGAAAGTAGCAGCAGTGGGAAGAATGAGCAGAGCCCTGAATGACTTGATCAAGAACGCATGCAGCTTGTACGCTTGTAAATGAACATAAATGAATAATAAAGTCTTCTTATTTATTCTTAAAACAGCATATTAAATTAACAATAATAACAAAATAATATTAATCTCTATAACTTAGTTTTTTTCAATATCTTCTGAGTTTAATAGGAATTATGGAACAGTCTTCGTCATCGTTTGTAACCCATTCTTTGCACAACAAATGATTAAAAGAATAACAACCTGAGCAAGCTGCAGAAACAACAAGCCGAGCTCAACATGCCCCGTGCTTAGTTCTGGTGAGATGTGTTCTTTAGAAATTGTTTTTCGGGTAAGACTCCGTGGATATAAACGCACTTGTCTAAACGTAACTTGTTGAATACTGTTTATTGAAACGCATACGTTGTAACAGCAAATTAGGATGTAATTAATATTATTTGACGATTCGTTAGGCTATATTTATAATAACAACATTTTTAAAGTGCAAAATAAAAGAGGTTTTTGTTCTTCCTGACCCGACTGTTCCCGCTAAATAAATCTAGTTTCCAGAATCTCACAATTAAACTTCCACTACTGAAAGAGAAAGAGATAACAAATAAAAAAATTAACTCTGCAAAAAAAAAAAAATTATTGTAGGCTATTCATTTTATTCGTCTTGTCCAGAATCAAATTAGTTCTACATTTTGTTGTCAACATAATAATAAGTGTCGCAGAGAGATATTTTTTTTTTAATAATGTAGGCCAGTTTGTCCAAAAACGTAAAAATAGCAGATTTGTTATTTGTATTTGTCTTGTCAAAATACAAAATTTGTTAACCTTTTGCAGTCAACACAGTAGGAAAAGTGTGGCAGAGGAAAAAAAGACATCCTCATTTAAATTTATATGCAAAATATGAACAAAAACCGTTGGCTTAGGCATGGCAAAATTAAATCTCTTTTTCATGAAACCAAACAATTTAACATCCCTGAGAAGAATGTCCCGAGTCAGACTTGCCTGACGTGGGTTTCTGACCATTTTGCAGTCGGAGTTGAATGTTCTTCAAGGACAGCACCTCCACACTTTGCTCCATCCTTATTCTGCTCTGTCACTCATCCTCAGGGCTCTAGGCCCTGCCGTGCCACCCCCACTTCACTCAAATATGATTTTAAAGATGCATGTGAAATATTGGATAATTTGTTTGGTGAGCAGCGCTAAACAGCTGGTGTGCACAGCTATTCACAGTCAGGGCTTGATCTGAACAAACCCGGTCCGGTTCAGCACCTCCGAACTCAGATCATCTCATCTGGCAGATCCTCTTCCTCCAGTGAAATACGGTCGTGTCAGGGTTATTGTAGGTTTTCATTTTTAAAATAGTTTTTATTTTAATATTTCTTTCAATTTTCGCTATAAATTTAAGTTTAGTTTTTTTTTTTTTATATATAATTTTGTTATTTTAGTGTAGTTTTTATTTTGTGGAGTTTTCTACCCTATACAGGTTAGTGTCGGTTTTAATTTGAGTTTTAGTAATTAAAGTTTAGCAGAATTAAAATAACACTTCCAGAGCACAGACCAAAGATATTTTAATTTAAGCGTATTGACGCAAACCACTAGTGACACTAAATTAAAGCATGCTGATTAGAAAATTATTAATTTGATTATGTTATATAGTTGCTGTTGGTTTCGTTTTGTTTTAGCTTGTCATTCTTTCTTTCTTTCTTGTCTTAATGATTTTATTTTCGTCAAATAAAGTTCTTAATACAACATATTTCACCGTTTAAACATATATACAATATTTATTATATTTAAACTCGTTTAACAAGCATTTTAGAAGTAAAAATAAAAAATGTAATACTCGCAAAAAGCCTGATCTGGCTCGTTTAGGTGACTTGGTTTGCTTTGCATAAAATTAAATCGTTTACGGTTTTATAGATTAAATGAAACAAACCTATATTTGACAAAAAAAGTCTGTGGCACTGGGAACTGCTCTCACCCGAAGAGAAGGCAAAATATCTGCGTGCACTCAATGCAAACGCAGACTCTGCGACTGTCATATAGGAGATGGGTTACACAAAAACTACCCAAACATTAAAACACTGTTTTTATAAAATAACCGTGATTTTTAGAGTATATATGCACACAAGAAAAGCAACTGATGGAAGCTGGTAATCACTTAAGGGGGTCAACCAAGTGTTTGCGTGAATTATCCCTTACCTCTCCATCCTCTGATGCCGGATCGGTCACCCCGCTTTATTACACAAATTAAACACTGTATATGATAAGGGCTAACTATTTAGTATTCCACTTGGCTAAAACACAACAAAACATTATTTTGGATGTTTAATAAATAGCATTACACTTGTTTTATCTCCCCCGCGCTTTTTCTCTCACACACATACATTATGCTACAATCTTACCTTTCAGAAGCGCGTCTGGCTTTAAAACCCATAAGACATCACCAGCAGTAAAAGGAATTCATGTCTGGATAGTTTTATTCGTTTTGATGACATTTATGAATGTACATTATAATGTTTTGCATGTAGAGTAGCCTATTAATGACGCTCAGTTGGGGGGTGCCGCGGGAGCAGCATTACTATGAAGCAAAATTAATTTAGATTTGGAACAACTAAGGGGTGATAAAGAATGTCCAAAAGATATACTAAAAACATCTGTCCTTTTGCTCTGACTGTGCTGCCGCCCAGGCGACTGCCTAGTTCGCCTAAATGCACGCGCCGGCCCTGCTCATCGACAGCCCGCCTGTTCTGTCAGGGAGCCGTTATGCACGTGCTGTGCAATAAAATACATGACACAGATGCACTGGTCCATGCGTGCAGCGCGTGAGCATTAAGAGGGAGTGAAAACACATAGATATACTGTTCTGTAAAGATGTCGGGAACGGAATATTGTTAGACCGCCCACTCCCGTTCAAATTACACCAGAGTTACCGACCGTTACCACGTTAAAAAGAATCGTGATCTCCTCCCAATTTATAAAAAAAAAATCTGTGATTCTCAATTTAACCAGAACCGTGTATCTCTAGTTTACATGTTGTTTAGTAGACTACTGCTTATAATTAATTAAAAAAGAAGTTTAATTTCATAAAGTATAAGTTGATTTAAAAAATGCACCTACATTTTTTTTGCATTTTGGGGTTTTCAGTTGAATAAAAGACACATTTCCCCCATATATTTAATAATTGAGGATTTTAAAAAGTAGTCTAAAAATCTCGTCAAGTTCTCGTGTCTCATCTTGTGGGATAAGTGTCTCGTAAGACACGTAATAAAATATATATTTATTATTTATATATATATACAGAGAGAGAGAAGCTCTCTCTTGTTATATTCTTAATGTTCCTCAGTCTCATTGGTGAAGGATGAAGTATAAACACAACCTATTTGTTCTTCAGTGTGTTTCATTCTGCAGGGTTCTGGATCTCTCATGTTCTCTCTGTCCTTCAATAAACTCTGTCTCTGCAGATTTCACTTCAATCTGATGCTCTGATGCTAGTCTTCACTTGTAGACTGAAATGAATACAATAAATAATTCCATTCCTGATTAAAACAGTATACTTAGTTACAACTTAGTTATAATATTCACCTATCTATCAAAGTGTTCTATACTAATTCACAAATTATATATTTGTTGTGTTTTATATGAAACAAGGTTTATCACAGATTCATTAAATAAATGCAATTATGATACTTAGTTATATCTTATAATGCCAAAATAACTGATTGTATTGTTGACTTAAGTCTGTTAATAGCAATAAAACGAGCTTAATGTGGCAATTAACAGATCAGAAGTCATCAGCCTAATGAATGAGGTGAAAACAGGATCTATTGACATGAAATAAAGAGGGTTTTCAGCAATATTCTGATAATATCGATGATAATCAGACTATAAACACTCATTAAACAAGCCATTCAGGATCAGCAGCAGATCATCTCTCTTTGTTTGTTGATATAAACTGATTGTTTGAGTCACAATAAATGATGAAATCCTGGGAAATCGTTCTAATGTGACAATTACTTCTCAAGTGATACAGAAAAAACAATAGGCTAATATAAAGACACTGACATCTTTATTTATTTATCTGCCTGATTGAATCTAAATATAATTGTATTTTCTAATAACTAATGTTACATTCACAACAACAAAACAGTTGTCTCTTATCGTTTTGTATGAAGAGAGACCATAAAGCCTTCTTTAGATAGCTATACATGTTAGCAGGCACACAAACAGCACTGAGCCCGATAATAAAAAAACGTTTCATTGGTGATTAATCAACCTATGTAACGTGTATTTTACAATTATGTGAAATAGCGTGAACTGCTCACCTCAGAAACTCAGCTGAAGCGCGCGAATTATGACGTCATCACTGCAAGTCGAAACCAACGGTAGCTGATCAAAACCGCGCCAAATTCTGTTTAAAGCGGCACAAATATTGATAAAACAACATATCAAACAAAAATTATGTTAAAATCATGGACGTAAATTTCATTTAACAGTAGGGGGGGACAATAAATATAAAAAAATTCATGAGCAATTTTTGAAGGGGACACAAATAATACAGTCAAATTGTACTTATAAAGATATGTCCCCACAGTGAAAAACTTTGCTTCTATCATTATTATTGTAGCACGGAGACTGTGTCATTATGGTTATTTTCAAAGTTTTTCTTAGGTTCAATGACAAAGCAGATCAGCACATTTCAAACAGCCACAAACCAAGGATAAGAAATAATAAAATCCCTTTTATTTCATCCATGCTGACGATTGTAATGATGCCAGGTTGTTTACCTCAGCTTAGAGCGCTCTGCTCGTGCTGCTTCTCAGAATGTTTGGTCGCTATAGCAACCAGTTGTAGTGGAAAACTGTAGGTCCAAAACAGAGCAGAACCGAACTGAACCGAACCGAGCTGGTACCAGTCAGTGGAAAACCCCATAAGTTGCAGTGCACTATGCAACAAGCTATTGTAAACAAGCTAACATTAACTAGATAAGTAATATTTTAATCGCTAATATAGCAGATTCTTGGAAAATTACATCAGTAACGTCAATCAGCATTTTTGCCACAACTAATTTATGAATGAGTCTGCTGCATCAACTACATTAAAGAGAATCGCTTTGTTTAAAGTGAATAAAGTACCCTACTTACTGGAGTTCAACATTAACTGAGCCGCAGCCACACACCTGACTCGTGTGTGGAGTAGGTGAGATGAACTGGGAAAGCAGGCAGTGGGCCAAACCACTGTGAGGAAGGGGAGGGTGAACTCAACTGTTTCTAAAAGCATTTTTTGCGTAGTTTTTTTTTTTCTACTTACACAATTATTTTAGGTATACATACATATATTTTGCACAATAGTGAGTGTGATTTTTTAAAATATTTTTTTTGGGGGGACAACCCTCGGATGGGGGGGGACATGTCCCCTCCGTCCCCCCCGGGATTTACGCCCATGGAAAATGTTACTTTAGACAGGCAGACAGTCAGGTGTGCGATAAAAATATCGTTTATTAAGCATTTAAAAGCTTTATGAGAAATGTAATTACAGACAACCCTGCAAAAACTAATTTAAGGGAGGTAGTGTGGCTTAAAGAAAATCAAATATGTGATCATTGATCACATTTAAGTTCTTGATATTAAATGGTGTTTGAGTGTGGTGTAAATATTGCAGACGTTTGGTATTTTGTCCCTGCGCGCGCACCGTAGTTCATCAGAAACATCCAACAGGATTATGTGAGCACTGTGGAGAAGAGGAATCAGTAGAACATGTTATATGTGTTTGTCAAAAGTATACTAATGAACGAGAAATAATGAAAAATTAACTTAGAAAGATGGGAGTGGATGAATTAAATCTTAAAAATATAGTTACTCGTGGATTAGAGAGATTATTTCTTTATCTCAAGAGAACAGAGCTGTTTTTATGGAATGGGTAAACTCTGGTCCACACTCCAATACAGTAGGTGGCGATAATGCACCTTAATGTTGGTGCTACCAGCCATAAAATCGAAGAAGAAGAAGCAGTTCATCAGAAAACGAGCGAAGCTACAATGGGTAAGCCTTCTTTTCTCTCCCTCCTGTATATTGGTTATTAAATGAATGTAATTTATATGATTGTAACTGTTTGGTAATGAGTATATTAAGAGAAAAAGATACTGTGTGTTAGATGTGCTGCACGTGTGACGACAGTTTGATGTCATGATCTTCAGCGAGATGTATCGAGTTTTTTTCCCATCAATGGCTAAAACACCAAAATAAATGTTTTTTATTTAAATTCATGGGCAATTTCTTTTTTTTTTTTTTTTAATTCGTGTGTATGATTGTTTCAGGGTTTGGAGTCACTATAAATATTATAATAAAGATAGATGATCTGCTGCTGATCCTGAATGTCTTGTTTAATTAGTGTTTATAGTCTGAGTCTCATCAATATTAATAAAGCTGCTGAAAATACTCTTTATTTAATGACAATAGATCCTGTTTTCACCTCATTCATTATGATGATCTCCTGTAAATTGTCAGTTAAAGTTAATTTAATTCTTATCATCAGACTTAAACTATGCAGTCACTATTATGATATCTACAAGATACAGATGTCCTAACAGCATTTATTTCATTAGTCTGTGTTAAACTGTTTAATGTAAACCAAAACAAAAGTAAAAACCAATGAACAAAACTTTAAACTCTGATGGAAGGAATTATGGAAACGCTGATTTATTTCTTGGTGACATAACTGTACTTCTGTTTATTCTTTTGATTTTATTCTTAAAATTGTAATATTTGTAAATATTAAATGCAAAAATCTAACAGACAAACAGAAATGGATGTGTGAATTTGTATTCAGATATTTTACTATAAATAGAGAGAATGAGAATAAGCTTTATTGTCAGGTATGTTTACACATACGAGGAATTTGCTATAGTGACAGAAACATGAATGCAGGTTATACATTTACATTTATGCATTTAGCAGACGCTTTTATCCAAACGACTTACAGTACATTCAGGTTATGCATGTTCCCTGGGAATTGAACCCACAACCTTTTGTGCTGCTAACGCAATGCTCTACCACTGAGCCACAGGAACACAGCCAGCAGGTAAACATAAATGCTTAATATGTGAATTAGTAGAAAACAGGGTTTCCTCGGTACTTAAAAAGTCTTAAATAACGTTTTCCTAATAAAAGGCCTTAAAAATTCTTAAATTCAGATTCAATGGGTCTTAAATATTTTTGGTCAGATTACCGCTAAAATATATTTGTTCAGTCTGACGGACCCAGTGACTTTACAGTAGGGGTGTAACGATTCACTCATTTTCTCGATGCATCGATTACAAACCCTGACGATGCATCGATCTCGAAACATGGATTTTTTAATCGTCGATTTCGGACAGTAATCGATTTAAAATGCTAAGAATCGAATGAATCGTGATTTCTATAGCGATTCAATGCTTTCAAAATATATCCACATTAAATTACTACAAGCACGAATGAATGGAGACCTTAAACAGTGTTCGTGCCTCACATTTCTCCTTCACGCGCTCCACTATTAACCGTCTGTCACAGGATTGTGTTCGTCTCACTGATACATTTGTTGAGCAGCTGATGTGTGAGCTCTTAGTACTCGTGGCCAGTAATGCTATAGTGATGTAGTTTTACTTTTCTGTAGTTTTTCAATGGCTCTCGGTCATACCGACGACATTACCTGAGCAGTCGAAGGCTGTGCATTTATTGCATGGACGGAGCAAAAATGTAAGTGTGTAAAGCATACGCACAATTCCATTGAATGATAAATGTGTTTTAACAATTTCGTTTAACCGAATGTACGAAGAAAACTGTTACAATAACCACAGCATTAACAACAACCCTGAAATAAGAGCGCGAGGTTTATCTAATAATCAGATGCTTGAAAGTTGCGTTTGTTGTCATAGCAAACAGACATCGGCACTTTTTCTTTCAGAATCATCATTCGTCGATGGAGAGGAAAAGTTACATACTATAGCGTTTTATTTTATGAAAATGAGATAAAGAAGTTTTCACACATTTCTACATATGCCATGTCACGCCATAGCATCATGAAACTAGCATCTAACAATGGACAAAAGTTGTTGTTTTTTTCCTCTAATCTACGGTAATCATAAAAGCTGTGGTGTAACCTGCTCTCTGACTAAGCATTTAATGAATCCTGTGAATGCACTTAAAGAATGCAGAATCGTTAATCCAATCGAATCAAATTTTATTTTTGAATCGAATCGTTCTGAATTTGTAAAAATCGCTCTTGAATCGAATCGAAAACCTGTCAATCGCTCTTGAATTGATTCGCTGTCTACCCAAAGATTCACAGCTCTTCTTTACAGTCATTGGACAGACCGAAGACTTTGCCTGTGTCTCAATGTGCATACTATCCATCCTAAATTATATGTGTAGAAAAATACCTGAAGAGTTGTAAAAATGAAGTGGAAAATTAAACCAATAAATAATATAGGGGAGACTTTCTGTCTCCAGGATACAAAATAGGGACTGAAACTCAAATGTTCAAATGATGTCACTTCCTGGATGTTGCCATTAAAAATAAAATGCTTTAAAAAGGAAGAAATAAAAGGAAATTGTGTTGAGTGAACATTTAATAAAAATGTAATAAAAATTACATTTTTATTTTTAGAAAAGAATATCAATGTTAATATTATGTTTATAATATAATATTATAATTGTAGATTTGATTAAGCATCAAATAGTTCTCACGACAGAAATTCTGGATGTAACTGTATTTTCTAATATAGATAATTATACCTTATTTTGTAAAAATTATCATAATTTGGTGTAGCTGTTGTCTGCTTTCACTTTACATATTTTAATAATAGTTTTACATTTCTAACTTTAATTTCAGACCTAATGGAGGAGAAACAACATCATGTCAAAACTGGAGAAACAACTCACTCACAGCCTGAAAGAGTTTCTTTACTGAAAAGAAGAGACAAGAAAAGTTTCACCTGCACTCAGTGTGGAAAGAGTTTCACATACAAACACAATCTCAATGTTCACATGAAGATCCACACTGGAGAGAAACCATTCACATGTGATCAGTGTGGAAAGAGTTTCACATACAAACACAATCTCAATGTTCACATGAGGATCCACTCTGGAGAGAAACTGTTCACATGTGATCAATGTGGAAAAACATTTGTGTGGGCTTCAAACCTGAAGAGTCACCTGAAAGTTCATTCAAAGGAGAAACCACATTCATGTTCTTTATGTGGAAAGAGTTTTTCACAACTGTACAGTTTAAAACTACACCAGAAGATACACACTGGTGTGAGAGAATATATGTGCTTTGAGTGTGAGAAGACTTTTATTACAGCTGAAGATTTGAAACAGCACGAGAGGATCCACACTAGAGAGAAACCTTACAAGTGTTCACACTGCGACAAGAGATTCAGTCAGTCAGGAAATCTGAAATCACACGAGAGGATTCACACTGGAGAGAAACCTTACACGTGTGATCAGTGCGGGAAGAGTTTCACACAATCATCTTCTCTACGGAAACATAAAATAAATGCTCACATTAAGTAGTTTATCTTCAGGTTCAGTGCTTTCAGGTGCTACACCGCATCTCTTCCATATTAATCTTCCATATTAACTCAAGAATAAGTTAAACCAGGTAATCAGTGAATCACAGTCTGGTTTCCTAAAAGACAGATCAATACATAATAATATCAGATTAATTCTACATATTTTAGACTATCATGAATGGATTGAGGATGACGGATATATTATTTTTTTAGATTTTAGAAAAGCATTTGATACAATTGTACATAATTTCATATTTTACTCTCTTGAAAAATTCGGTTTTGGCAGTAAATTTATTTATTTTATAAAAATGTTATATAAAGATATAAATAGTTATATCTCACTTTCATTTGGGATGTCCCAAAGATGTAATATTTCTCGAGGAATAAGACAAGGATGTCCCATTTCCCCTCTCCTATTCATCTTAGCGGTAGAAATGCTTGCTATCTTAATAGTTAAAAACAGCAACTTTGATAAATTGAATGTATTTGGAAGACAGATTGTTCTTAGCCAATTAG
The DNA here is from genome assembly GCA_003573665.1 of Oxygymnocypris stewartii. Lineage (NCBI taxonomy): Eukaryota > Metazoa > Chordata > Actinopteri > Cypriniformes > Cyprinidae > Oxygymnocypris > Oxygymnocypris stewartii. The sequence goes on from QVTF01020022.1 coordinate 56,030, forward strand.
CTGATGATACGTTATTTTTTTTAAGAGACCAATATCAAATTGATAAAGTAATCCAATTAATTTGTCTATTCTCCAAGGCATCAGGTCTATACTTAAACATACATAAATACATATGATTTAAATGCAATTGATAATACTGAATTAGACTCTTTATGAAATATACCAATAAAGAAATCTGTAAAATACTTGGGGATAACTATTACTAGAGATAGCAATCAAAACATCCAAACAAATCTTGCAAACAATCTTTTAAAAGCAAAAAATATTCTCAATTTTTGGATACAAAGAGATATCTCAATTTATGGAAGAATCGTATTAACTAAAATGGAATTACTTTCTAGGTTTGTTTATCCAGCCTCCTCCCTCGCTATTCCACCTCATTTAGTTAAAGAATGTAACACTGCAATGTTTAACTTTATTTGGAAAAATAAGCATCACTATATCAACAAAAATGATTTAGTTCATAGTTACGAAGAAGGGGGGTTAAATGTTATTGACGTGGAGATAATTAATAGTGTTTTAAAAACTAAATGGTTAAGATCATTTATTTGTAATACAAACAGCCTATGGTTTACAGTCTCCTCTTCAATATTTGGAAAAGTAGGTGGCTTGGAGTTTTTGATTTAAATGTGACTTTGAGTTGTCAAAATTGCCTCTTAAATTATCTGCATTCCATCAGCAGGTTCTCCTATATTGGAAATTAGCATTTTCTCACAACTTTAGTCCACATAATACTTGTATTTGGAACAATAGTTTTATTTTGCACCATAACAAATCATTATTTTATGAAAACTGGGTTCAATATAATATTTATTCCCTTATTCCCCAATAACCTCTTTGAACTTGCCAAATACTTTATTCACAAATGCAGATTTTTGAAAACACCTCCTTCCTTTCCGTACTTTGTTAATGAACTTAAAGCATTTGCCACATCTCTTGGTACCCTCTCAAATGAAAAAGCTATTACAGTAGCCAATTTTTTCAACGAATTAAGTACAAAAAAAAAAAACTTGTCTGAATGTTTTTACAAAGGTTTATTTTTGTATTTTTTTTTTAAACATTTTTTTGCTGTTAGATATAATAATTTGAAACTATGTCTGCCCTTTTAAGAACTGTAAATGATTAATATTGTTTGTTAATGCCCATTTTGTCTGTAAATTTGTTTGTAATTATTGTTCTTTTCAATAAAAAAAAAAACATACTACACAGCTCTGTTCTGCCCGAAGTACTCGGATATGCCGCCACCAAGCATTTGATAGGAACTTAATCTAACTAATTTGTCATAAGTAAAAAAAAAAAAAACACATTTGCTAATTGATTCGAACTAAAATCGATGTTGTTAGCACTTAATATTTCTGTAGTACAGCAAAACAGCGTAGATCATTCATAAAAACATATAAAAGAATGCTCATGCGCAAACGTCTACACCAATAAGCTCTGCTGTGTTTTAATATGAACCAATGAAATTGGGTCTGGGCGGAGCTTAATGTGTCGCCCCGCCCCATCGTCCAGGGTGCATTCTGGGGTTTCTCCCGTAGTTCGTCAACAATGGGTAAGCGTGTCTTTTTGCTCCCTACTGTATATTGTTTTTTAAAGTGTAGTGAAAGTAATTAATGTTATTTCTATAATTGTAAGAGTTAGGTAATGAGTATATTAAGCTACAAATATACTCTGTGTTAGACTGTTGCATGTGTGACGACAGTTATATCAACTGTTGTACGTTAGTGCTTTGCTAATGGAAACGTGCTAATGTTGCATGGATCTTTTTCATCAACGGCTAAAACACCAAAATAATATTTTTTTATTTAAAATCATGGGCAATTTTTTTCATTTTCTTCCACTGTTTGTTTTCTGTACATTCGTGTGTATGATTGCTCCAGTGTTTGGAGTCAAAACCTAAAGTATGAATCTGAGGGAAATTAATAGAAAGTGATCTCAAGATTTGCTGATGCGATTTTAATGTTATTAAGCTTTCTATATTTTTATACATTTATGTTTGCAAAATAAAAATAAAACAGTTTTAGTTACTAGACTGGAAACTGTAAAGATAAGTGTATCAGTCATGTCAGTGTGAGAAGTTTGTTTTTTCAATAGAGCTGTATTTCTAACGGAAAGCACTCTAAATATTATAATTATAACAAAGAGAGATGATCTGCAGCTGATCCTGAATGACTTGTTTAATGAGTGTTTATAGCCTGAGACTCATCAATATTAATAAAGCTGCTGAAAATACTCTTTATTTCATGATAATAGCCCCTGTTTTCACCTCATTCATTATGTAGATCTCCTGTAAATTGCCAGTTAAAGTTAATTTAATTCTTATCATCAGACTTAAACTATGCAGTCACTATTATGATATCTACAAGATACAGATGTCCTAACAGCATTTATTTCATTTGTCTGTGTTAAACTGTTTAATGTAAACCAAAACAAAAGTAAAAACCAATGAACAAAACTTTAAACACAAATGGAAGGAATTATGTAAACACAGTTTTTTTGTTGGTTACATAACTGTACTTCTGTTTATTCTTTTGATTTTATTTTTAAAATTGTAATATTTGTAAATATTAAAAGCAAAAATCTAACAGACAACGGAGAAATGCATGTGTGAATTTGTATTCAGATATTTTACTATAAATAGAGAGAATGAGAATAAGCTTTATTGTCAGGTATGTTTACACATACGAGGAATTTGCTATAGTGACAGAAACATGAATGCAGGTTATACATTTATGCATTTAGCAGATGCTTTTATCCAAAGCGACTTACAGTATATTCAGGTTATGCATGTTCCCTGGGAATTGAACCCACAACCTTTTGTGCTGCTAACGCAATGCTCTACCACTGAGCCACAGGAACACAGCCAGCAGGTAAACATAAATGCTTAATATGTGAATTAGTAGAAAACAGGGTTTCCTCGAGTCCTTAAAAAGTCTTAAATAACGTTTTCCTAATAAAAGGCCTTAAAATGTCTTACATTCAGATTCAATGGGTCTTAAATATTTTTGGTCAGATTACCGCTAAAATTTATTTTTCAGTCTGACGGACCCAGTGACTTTACAGTAGGGGTGTAACGATTCACTCATTTTCTCGATGCATCGATTACAAACCCTGACGATGCATATGCATCGATCTCGAAACATGGATTTTTGAATGGTCGATTTCGGACAGTAATCGATTTAAAATGCTAAGAATCGAATTAATCGTGATTTCTATAACGATTCAATGCTTTCAAAATATATACACATTAAATTACTACAAGCACGAATGAATGGAGACCTTGAACAGTGTTCGTGCCTCACATCTCTCCTTCATGCGCTCCACTATTAACCGTCTGTCACAGGATTGTGTTCGTCTTACTGATACATTTGTTGAGCAGCTGATGTGTGAGCTCTTAGTACTCGTGGCCAGTAATGCTATAGTGATGTAGTTTTACTTTTCTGTAGTTTTTCAATGGCTCTCGGTCATACCGACGACATTACCTGAGCAGTCGAAGGCTGTGCATTTATTGCATGGACGGAGCAAAAATGTAAGTGTCTAAAGCATACGCACAATTCCATTGAATGATAAATGTGTTTTAACAATGTCGTTTAACCGAATGTATGAAGAAAACTGTTACAATAACCACAGCATTAACAACAACCTTGAAATAAGAGCGCGAGGTTTATCTAATAATCAGATGCTTGAAAGTAGCGTTTGTTGTCATAGCAAACAGACATCGGCACTTTTTCTTTCAGAATCATCATTCATCGATGGAGAGGAAAAGTTACATACTATAGCATTTTATTTTATGAAATTGAGATGAAGTTTTCGCACGGAAAGAGAAGTGATCTCTGGCTCAAAGAACAGGCCAGACTATATCTGCAGCTGAGCTGAATAAAAAGCAGAATGAACTGAAACTGAAAATTTGAATGACGCAGTGCTAATTTACATATCAATTATTACAGTACAGAAACTGTAAAGTATATTTTCTACCTTATTCTGTGCAGAACATTTAAATAATTGTTTGTAGTAAAAATTATACAATTTAATTAGGCAAAATTATAGATTAGAAATGATTGATTATTGTCCAGCAGTGTATTTGATTTCTAATAGCAAATTCAAAGTAAGATATAAGAAAATCATTTATTGTAAAAAAATATATAATAATATGTAAATACATAAAAGTATTGTATTTGACATTTCTGTCACTTCTGAAATGATGGCTATGCCCCTGGTGTGACAAAATGTTAGCCAGGGCTCTAGACTAACTTTTTGCACTGGTTGCACTGGTGCGCCTTTTTCTTAAGTGCACCAGCACAAAAGTTAGGTGCACCCAAATTTTCATATAGGCAATATTGACTAGTAAACGATTTACTAACAATCTGGTCAACATAAAGTCCTTTATTTGATGCACAATTCTACAAGAAAGGTAACTTACAGAAAAGCTGAGCTGAGATTTAAGCTTAAAACATCTCAAGATAAATTAAATAAAAATAATCTAAATTAAGTGTTTTAAGGGCTTCAAACTGAACATCTTATGGACTATCCTCCATTGCAGTCACATGTCCCTCGGATGGCCATCTCCTGTAGTTTTTCCCTCTTGATCTTTGGCCTTGGCTAAACCAGCTGAACACACTCTCTCTAGCATCAACTTCTTCCAGACTTGACCCTCTACACTGATTCTTATCAGATCTTCCACAGTGTGTGAATGAAAGGATGCTTTAGTGCAGTGCTTCTCAACACACCCCCCCCCCCCCCATCCCACCTCAGACTACCAAATAAGTTCACTAAACACATGAATGTATGTATATATATATATATATATATATATATATATATATATATATATATATATATACACACACACACACACACACACACATATACAGGTGCTGGTCATATAATTAGAATATCATCAAAAAGTTGATTTATTTCACTAATTCCATTCAAAACGTGAAACTTGTATAATGTTTACATTCATTCCACACAGACTGATATATTTCAAGTGTTTATTTATTTTAATTTGGATGATTATAAGTGACAAGTAATGAAAACCCCAAATTCAGTATCTCAGAAAATCAGAATATTACTTAAGACCAATACAAAGAAAGGATTTTTAGAAATCTTGGCCAACTGAAAAGTATGAACATGAAAAGTATGAGCATGTACAGCACTCAATACTTAGTTGGGGTTCCTTTTGCCTGAATTACTGTAGCAATGCAGCGTGGCATGGAGTCGATCAGTCTGTGGCACTGCTCAGGTGTTATGAGAGCCCAGGTTGCTCTGATAGTGGTCTTCAGCTCTTCTGCATTGTTGGGTCTGGCATATCGCATCTTCCTCTTCACAATACCACATAGATGTTTTATGGGGTTAAGGTCAGGCGAGTTTGCTGGCCAATTGAGAACAGGGATACCATGGTCCTTAAACCAGGTACTGGTAGCTTTGGCACTGTGTGCAGGTGCCAAGTCCTGTTGGAAAATGAAATCTACATCTCCATAAAGTTGGTCAGCAGCAGGAAGCATGAAGTGCTCTAAAACTTCCTGGTATACGGCTTTGTTGACCTTGGACCTCAGAAAACACAGTGGACCAACACCAGCAGATGACATGGCACCCCAAATCATCACTGACTGTGGAAACTTTACACTGGACCTCAAGCAACGTGGATTCTGTACCTCTCCTCTCTTCCTCCAGACTCTGGGACCCTGATTTCCAAATGAAATGCTAAATTTACTTTCATCAGGGAACATAACTTTGGACCACTCAGCAGCAGTCCAGTCCTTTTTGTCTTTAGCCCAGGCGAGACGCTTCTGACGCTGTCTGTTGTTCAAAAGTGGCTTGACACAAGGAATGCGACAGCTGAAACCCATGTCTTGCATACGTCTGTGCGTAGTGGTTCTTGAAGCACTGACTCCAGCTGCAGTCCACTCTTTGTGAATCTCCCCCACATTTTTGAATGGGTTTTGTTTCACAATCCTCTCCAGGGTGCGGTTATCCCTATTGCTTGTACACTTTTTTTCTACCACATATTTTCCTTCCCTTCGCCTCTCTATTAATGTGCTTGGACACAGAGCTCTGTGAACAGCCAGCCTCTTTTGCAATGACCTTTTGTGTCTTGCCCTCCTTGTGCAAGGTGTCAATGGTCGTCTTTTGGACAACTGTCAAGTCAGCAGTCTTCCCCATGATTGTGTAGCCTACAGAACTAGACTGAGAGACCATTTAAAGGCATTTGCAGGTGTTTTGAGTTAATTAGCTGATTAGAGTGGCACCAGGTGTCTTCAATATTGAACCTTTTCAAGATAGTCTAATTCTCTGAGATACTGAATTTGGGGTTTTCATTAGTTGTCAGTTATAATCATCAAAATTAAAATAAACACACACTTGAAATATATCAGTCTGTGTGGAATGAATGTATACATTATACAAGTTTCACTTTTTTAATGGAATTAGTAAAATAAATAAACTTTTTGATGATATTGTAATTATATAACCAGCACCTGTATTTACCATTTTTATAACCAATTCTTACTATGTAAAAAATAAGTATACTTAGGCCTTTGGTGTTATGTTAGAATCATTATTATGCGCATACATTGATTTAATGTTTTGAATTGTGTTTAGCTTTATTTTTTGTTTTCATTTAAATGTTTAGTTTTTAAATGTTGTTGTATGCATTTGTCATTTTTATTTAATTTCTTTATCTTCTTAAATGTGTATATATAATATTTATAGTTTTAACTTTTAATTTGAGTTACTTTTTCTTATTTGTAAGTCGCTTTGGATAAAAGCGTCTGCTAAATGACAAAGTAAAGTAAAGAAAAAAATAACTTCTGTTCTAATTGCGTCATACTGTATTTTAATGCAGCCAAATTCTCAATAAAACTGTTTTACTTTATATATGTAACAGTTTCTTTTGTCAGTCAACGGGATGAATATGAAATAGTGACTGAAACATCCCTTTACGAATACATAACCAGCTCTCCCTTCCAAGAAGCTAGTCTGCACAAAAATCCTAATTTATAATATAATCAGCCGTTGTCTGATGAAATCAAATAATACACAATACAAAACAAGACAAAGACAATTCCTGTGCTGTGATTTTGGCTATATTTGCATGTAAAATTAGCGAAGCAATAATATCTGTTTTAACTAAACGGGCTGCTCCTCTCACTGAACAGAGCAGATGCAGCTTTCCTGTAGCTCAACTGGTAGAGCATGGCACTAGCAACGCCAAGATCATGGGTTAGATTCCCAGGGAAAGCAAGACCTGATAAAATGTAGAAACTGTAACTTGAATGCAATGTAAGTTGCTTTGGATAAAAGCGTCTGCTAAATGCATAAATGTAACTGCAGAGAAAGAGCTGCGCACGCTCTGATCTTGCGCCGCCGCGGCAGTACCAACGATCACAGAGACTCACTAAAGTTTGTGTAACCCTGGTTAAATAATTGTTCATATTGTTTATAAGATTGCTTGACCTAGAACATTATGCTCATCCATATGTCGTAAATTCTTTGTAAATCAAAAACAAATATGTTTATCTGAAGCGGATTAAGAAATGAGTAATAACCAATCGAAGCAATGTGTTGTTAGCTCCGCCCCTCTTGCTTACGGATAGCGTCGCGCAGCTAGAAGACAGACGCAGAGCGACAGAGAAACATGTTCTTGTGTGAGAGTGTTAAAATGGAAAATATAATCCATAAACTGCTCAAAATACATATAAACTGAATGAATCCGATTGTCACTCCAAGATCTTGGATCATCTGGTGTTAAATGAGCAATCCAAAACATATGTGTTGAATTGTTGCTGACGCCATTTTGGTTGTATGTTCCTGTAAAAAGAAAAGGAAAAGAGAGAGAAAACGATTTGAATGGACGGGCCAGGTTTTTTTCTGCGTGGATATTCTTCTGAATTGGATTCCTTTAATTGATGGCGAGCCACCCACCTTGATGCGGAAAGTATAAAGGACCTGGAGTAAAGGACACTTCTTTTCACTTTAGATTTCTCTTCAGACAAGTAAGAGAGTTTGTTCACAGAGACAAATTTTCGACGTTATGGGACTGAAACATTTCAGGACTGAAACATTTTTGAACATGGAAACTGAATTCAGTGTGGGTAACATACATCACTGATTTAAATGTTGTTTTTTATTTATGTTCACTTGATTACAGTGATTGTGTTTGTAATTACTACTAAATGAGGGAAGATTTAGAGGGTGGCACCCAGGGTATGTTTATACATATAGTTATTGTGTTTTCTCCGGTTGCTGTTGTTATGGTTATGTGAGGAAAAAAAAGACTAAAGATTCAAAGTAAAGAAAACATTTATGGTTAACCTCCCTTCTGCCTCTGTCTATTACTCAGCACCACTGCCGCCTCTTTTTGTGTATCTTGTAGTCTTCTGATAATATTGTCTGGTCCACTAGTAAGTGAGTAAAGACCTGTTACATTTGTCAAAGAAGTCATTAGATTTGTCACTAGTCGCTTTTTTGGAGAGAAAAAGTCGCTACGGGGGGTTGGGATGTTGCCATTAAAAAGAAAATGCTTTAAAAAGGAAGAAATAAAAGGAAATTGTGTTGAGTGAAAAATATTGGCCAGTTTTAGTTTATTTTTTATTTTTAGAAAAGAATATAAATGTTAATATTATGTTTATAATATTATAATTGTGGATTTAATTAAGCATCAAATAGTTCTCACTATAGAAATTCTGGATGTAACTGTATTTTCTAATATAGATAATTATACCTTATTTTGTAAAAATGTGTAAAAAAAATCATAATTTGGTGTAGCTGTTGTCTGCTTTCACTTCACATTTTGTATAATATTTTTACCTTTTTTAACTTTAATTTCAGACCTAATGGAGGAGAAACAACATCACGTCAAAACTGGAGAAACAACTCACTTACAGACTGAAAGTATTTCTTTACTGAAAAGAAGAGACAAGAAAAGTTTCACCTGCACTCAGTGTGGAAAGAGTTTCACATACAATCAGAGTCTCAAGAGACACATGATCATCCACACTGGAGAGAAACCGTTCACATGTGATCAGTGCGGGAAGAGTTTCACACAATCATCAACCCTCAAGAGTCACATGATCATTCACACTGGAGAGAAACCGCATGAATGTGATCAATGTGGAAAAACATTTGTGTGGGCTTTAAGCCTGAAGAAGCATCTGAAAGTTCATTCAAAGGAGAAACCACATTCATGTTCTTTGTGTGGAAAAAGTTTTTCACAACTGTGCTGTTTAAAACTACATCAGAAGAGACACACTGTTGTGAGAGAATATGTGTGCTTTGAGTGTGAGAAGACTTTTATTACAGCTGGAAAATTGAAACTGCACCAGAGGATCCACACTGGAGAGAAACCTTACAAGTGTTCACACTGTGACAAGAGATTCAGTCGGTCAGGAAATCTGAAAACACATGAGAGGATTCACACTGGAGAGAAACCGTATCACTGCACTACATGCGGGAAGAGTTTCAGTCATGCAATTTCTCTACGGAGTCATAAAATAAATGCTCACATTATGTAGTTTATCTTCAGGTTCTGTGCTTTCAGGTGCTACACCGCATCTCTTCCATATTAATCTGTCATAAGATACATCATCTAAATTAGTCACAGTGAATTAAGTTCATCTTCAAGACCAGCGGCTTCATCTGTAAGATTCAGACCAACTCAATAATAGAGCCCCCCCCCCAAGAACAATATCTAAAGTTTTATTTGTGTATAAAACTTTGCTTTATGATATTAATTATGTTATTATGCTTTATCATGAGTTTCATGTTATGTTCTTATGCATATTTGTAGCTTTTTACGGGTTCAAAATGGTCATGTTCATTAAGTTGAAAAAGAGGCTGATTTGTTTTTAATTTCATCTTCACTGTTGTTTTTAAAACAATTAGCTATTCTTCCGCTTAGGGTGTATTTTATACTGAACAAAATTAATAATCATGCTGTCTAATCAGCATCTTGATATGCTACACCTGTGAGGTGGATGGATTATCTCGGCAAAGGAGAAGTGCTCACTAACACAGATTTAGACAGATTTGTGAACAATATTATAGAGAAATAGGCCTTTTGTGTTCATAAAGTCTTAGATCTTTGAGTTCAGCTCATGAAAAAGGGGGGCAAAAACAAAAGTGTTGTTTATAATTTTGTTCAGTGTACAAAATGCAGGTGTAAGATATTCTGTCATGTAGGTTTGCATCTGATCCATCTTCACTTTTATTCACTTGAGATGTTTTATATCTTGTTACTCAATAAAGAGAGAGATCTGTCTTTTACTTTATATTTTCTTTAAGTATTAAACTGTTTTGGTCCATGTTTTTTTCTGCTGATTTTTCCTCTGCCATGAATGAATAATTTCAGAATTTTAGTTACGTGAAATATCATGATTGCTTTTGGGGCTTACCATAATTACATTTATCGATAAAGCTTTTAAATGCCTAATACACAAAATTTCACCTCACACCTGGCCACCTGTCTGTCTATATCAGTAACTGTTTTAACATTATTTTTGTTTGATACGTTGTTTTATGGTATTTTGTAGTTTTAAACAGAATTTGGCTCGTTTTTGATCATCTACGTTGGTTTCGCCTTGCGATGATGACATCATCATTCGCACGCTTCAGTGGAGGGTTTCTTTTTTACATTTTTATTTTACTATAATATAATATAAAAATATTACAAATTTACAGAACAAATTGGCATACAACTTACTTTCAAATTATACGCCATTATAAACGGGTCTTAGACATACAGGTGCATCTCAATAAATTAGAATGTCGTGGAAAAGTTAATTTATTTCAGTAATTCAACTCAAATTGTGAAACTCATGTATTAAATAAATTCAATGCACACAGACTGAAGTAGGTAAACCTTTTGTTATTTTAATTGTGATGATTTTGGCTCACATTTAACAAAAACCCACAAATTCTCAACAAATTAGAATACTTCATAAGACCAATAAAAAAACTAAAACATTTTTAGTGAATTGTTGTCCTTCTGGGAAGTATGTTAATTTACTGTATATGCACTCAATACTTGGTAGGGGCTCCTTTTGCTTTAATTACTGCCTCAGTTCGGCGAGGCATGGAGGTGATCAGTTTGTGGCACTGCTGAGGTGGTATGGAAGCCCAGGTTTCTTTGACAGTGGCCTTCAGCTCATCTGCATTATTGGGTCTGGTGTCTCTCATCTAGATTCTCTATGGGGTTCAGGTCAGGTGAGTTTGCTGACCAATCAAGCACAGTAACACCATGGTCATTGAACCAGCTTTTGGTACCTTTGGCAGTGTGGGCAGGTGCCAAGTCCTGCTGAAAAATGAAATCAGCATCTCCATAAAGCTTGTCAGCAAAAGGAAGCATGAAGTGCTCTAAAATGTCCTGGTAGATGGCTGCGTTGACTGGACTTCAGAAAACACAGAGGACCAACACCAGCAGATGACATGGCAGCCCAAATCATCACTGACTGTGGAAACTTCACACAACATGGATTCCGTGCCTCTCCACTCTTCCTCCAGATTCTGGGACCTTGATTTCAAAATTAAATGCAAAATTTACTTTCATCTGAAAAGAGGACTTTGGACCACCGAGTAACAGTCCAGTTCTTTTTCTCCACAGCCCAGGTAAGATGTTTCTGACGTTGACTCCAGCTTCAGTCCACTTTTTATGAAGCTATCCCAAGTGTTTGAATCAGCTTTGCTTGACTGTATTCTCAAGCTTGAGGTCATCCCTGTTGCTTGTGCACCTTTTTCCTATCCAAATTCTTCCTTCCAGTCAACTTTGCATTTAATATGCTTTGATACAGCACTCTGTAAACAGCCACACCATTCAGTAATGCCCCTCTGCGACTTACCCTCTTTGTGGAGGGCATCAGCGACCGTCTTCTGGACCATTGCCAAGTCAGAAGTGTTCCCCATTATTGTGGTTTCAAAGTACACGAGATACCCAGAATTTAAACTGTATGGATGGTCATTTATTGAAACTCAAATGTAAATATTCTGATATTTTGAGATACTGATTTTTGAATTTCATGATCTGTAAGCTTTAATCATCCAAATTAAAACAAAACAAAAACTTTTGAAATGTTTTACTTTACATGCAATGAATCTAAAATACCCTTAAGTTACACTTTTTGAAATAAGTTATAAGAAAAATGTAATCAGTAATGTAAATGTAAAAATGTAAAATTGTATCAGTTTTCTGTTATCAGTTTTATTATTTCAGGAGACACAAGACTGTATACATTTTAAAATGTATCTAATCTATCACAATCTAAAATAGATTCCACATCCGCCAGCTTTATATCATTCCATGTCTGTGCATTCTGTATTGATCTACTGTTTGGAGCATCAGCTCACCTCTTTACCTGTGTCCCACTTCACCTGTGTCCCACTTCACCTGTGTCCCACTTCACCTGTGTCCCACTTCACCTGCCTCCATCACCTGCTGCCCCCTGGACACAAGCTAACAGCTCCTCCGTGCTGCCTCAGCTGCCTGTCACTGCTCTCTGATAAACACCTGTTCATCCACACTGCACTGTAATAATCTATTTATATTTACTGTATATTCACTGAAAGGCATCCTGTATTGTAGTTTTCTATCCATATAGAGTTCATCAGACTGTTAGCTGTGCTGCTGAAAAAAACAATAGAACCCTGCCCAAAAGACAATAAAATTGGATTTAATGGTTATAATGTCAATTGTCTTGGTTTTAATGGAAACTATAATGGTGTCTACTGGTAAAGCACTTGAAAAGCATTTATTTTAAACAAAACTGCTGGAAAGTTATTGCTAATACATTTGGTTATAATTTCTTCACTTTCATGTCATTCCAAACCTGTATGACTTACTTTCTTCTGTTAAACACAAAAGAAGATTTTGTAGAATGTTACCAAAACATTTTGGTTACCCTTGATTTCTACTGTATGGACAAACATTTCTTGAATTTCTCAAATTATGTTCCACAGAAGAAGGAAATTCATACAGGCTTGGACTGACATGATGTTGAGTAAATTATGACAATTTTCATTTTTGGGTGAATCTCCCTTTAATAACTTTATTATCTGTAACTAATAAACACCTAATTATATACAGTCATCGCCAAAAATATAGGCACCCTTGGTAAATATGATCAAAGAAGGCTGTGAAAATAGATATTTTTGATCTTTTACTTAAAGAATTCACAAAAATCTAACCTTTCATTGGATAGTAAGAATTTAAAATAAGGGGAAATATCGTTATGAAATATATATTCAAATGACAATTCGATTAATCGATTTAAATCGTAAATCTCTTTCAATATAAAGTGTTTGCAGACACACATACAGCACCGAACCTGATGGAAATAATTCAGATAAAAAATACTGCTCAAACGAACGGTATAAGTGTAAATAGCTGAACTGTATACCTCAGAAAACCGCCACACTGAAGCTTGCACGCGACTGATGATGTCATCACCACGAGGCGAAACCAACAGTAGATGATCAAAACATATGGAAAAGATATTATGTTACATATTATGATTGACTTTGGGTCACTGTTTATATTTGGTGTCTTTTAATTGTATGTGTTTTTTTCCTATATTTATGTGCCTGTATATTAATGAGAGAAAAGATAATAGATCGATTTATTGATTTTTTATTATTATTATTTTAGCCTACAAGTACAAGCATCAGTTTGAAGTGAAATCTGCAGAGACAGAGTTTATTGAAGGACAGAGAGAACATGAGAGATCCAGAACCCTGCAGAATGAAACACACTGAAGAACAAACAGGTTTGTGTTTAAGCCCAATTTATACTTCTGTGTCAGACCTACGCACTGCTATCTGTCTCAGATATCTCTAAGTAAGTGGTATCTGACAAAATATGACATAACATTGATCTTTTATATGAATTATTCAGAGCCATAGGCTATTATATTTTGTTTTTAGATAAATCGCTCAGAGGGGTCTATTCTGTTCTCTACATACGTGTGTCGAGCATGCATATACAGATAGCCAAACATTGAATTTGCAACAAAAATAGAAAAATAATACTAAAGTAGGCTACTTTGTAATGCAATAACTTGAGGAGTTTTTCAGCAAACTACTTTTTTACTCTTACTTGAGTTATATTATTTTTCAGTACTTTTACTTGTACTAAAGTAAATTATTCCTTAAGTAGCAATACTTTTACTTAAGTACAGTCTCTTAGTACTCTTCCCACCACTGCTAATGGTATTGTATCGTTTGAGAAATAAAATATATATTAGATCAATATCAGCAAACATTGCGACTCAAATAATCAGTTTCTATCAGCAAACACTCAGAATAAAGTGAGATGATCTGCTGCTGATCCTGAATGTCTTGTTTAATGAGTGTTAATAGTCTGAGGCTCATCAATATTATCAGCTGCTGAAAATACTCTTTATTTCACGATAATACCCCCTGTTTTCACCTCATTCATTATGCTGATGACTTCAGATCTGTTAATTGCCACTAGGGATATAAGGATTACCAGTTTGATGACCAATCATGCTAAAATTCCCCACGGTTAGTATTACCGCTTCATATTTTAATTATCATTAAAACCGTATTCGATTACCATGATTTGAACAACTCACGATAAATAACTACAGTCCATTATAAAGCACAGTTTTAAGTAACAGTCTCATGTGCACACAGCACATAGTAGTTTCATTTTGAGTGAAAATAGGGCGGAAAAGCTGAGAGGTATTTCAAAAGAGTCCTAAGGGAATTATACTAATTAATATATGAATCAATTAATTAAACGAATGTACCTCTGAAGGTTCTGACTGTCTTCAGAAACGATCCGATGACATTTTGTTTTAATCTTTGCTCCATGTAATAGGCTACCTAAAGGAAGTGTTTTTAATCACAATACTGTTTTGTCCGCGGCGGAGTTTACGGTAAACAGCTGTAATTCAACTTTTCCATATAAACCGCCACCTGCTGTCAGAGAGTGGATTTACAGAGACTTTGTTATATTGCAGTCTCTGTCTGAACGGACCAAACCGGGTGATGAAAGCGCGTATGTGGATTCTACACACAATTCAGATAAGTTATCTAGAATTATTTATGGAGCATATAAAATACATATAATCATTTATTAATCAATCATCATTTTGGCTTAACCCTTTATTTAAAGGCTATAATGTGAGGTTTACATTTATATGAAATATTTTCAAAGCTTTGTTTGAACATTTACATTAGATATTTGAACATGCTATTAAATAAATGCTATTATGATACTTAGCTATATCTTGTAATGCCAAAATAACTGATCGTATTGTTTGCTTAAATCTGCTGACAGAAATAAAATGAGCTTAATGTGGCAATTAACAGTTCTGAAGTACTTAAATACTTTAAGTTATTAAAGGGAGGCCATATCAGAGCTGCTTTATTAAAGTTCTTGGAAAACACTGGTTTAATTAAAAGGATTTGAGTGTTTTTGTTTCTTTTGGGCTTTTTATTTATCTTTTCTCTCATTAATAAACAGAAATAAAGAAGAAAAAAAACACAGTTAAAAGTAAACATTATCAAATATATCAAATATACACAATCACCAAATATAAACAATGTAATAAATTTAAATGTGAAAGAACTAATTAATTGAGTTTACCTTAATTAGTTTTATATGTTCTAGTTCTGTTATATATGAAACATGGTTCATCACAGATTGATTAATAAATTATTATGAATTGTTGTGATATTTGTAAATGTCTCAATAACTGATCACGTTGTTTGCTGAAGTCTGTTGATGTAACCGAATCAAAAATATAATATAGATTATATTAATTCACAGTGTTGAATTCCATGAAATTAGACTGTAAATGATATTAAATGGTGTTTGAGTTCCCCTGGGGGTGTAAATATTGCAGACGTTTGGTATTTTGTCCCTGTGCGCGCACCGTAGTTCATCAGAAACATTCAACAGGATTATGTGAGCACTGTGGAGAAGAGGAATCAGTAGAACATGTTATATGTGTTTGTCAAAGTATACTAATGAACGAGAAATAATGAAAAATGAACTTAGAAAGATGGGAGTGGATGAATTAAATCTTAAAAATATAGTTACTCGTGGATTAGAGAGATTATTTCTTTATCTCAAGAGAACAGAGCTGTTTTTATGGAAAGGGTAAACTCTGGTCCACACTCCAATACAGTAGGTGGCGATAATGCACCTTAATGTTGGTGCTACCAGCCATAAAATCGAAGAAGAAGAAGTAGTTAATCAGAAACCGAACGAAGCTACAAGGGGTAAGTCATCTTTTCTCTCCCTCCTGTATATTAGTTATTAAATGAATGTAATTTCTATGATTGCAACTGTTTGGTAATGAGTATATTAAGATAAAAATAGACTGTGTGTTAGATGTGCTGCACGTGTGACGACAGTTTGATCAATTACAGAAACGTTAGTGCTTTGCTAATGAAAGTGTTAATGTTCTACCACAAGCTGCATCGATTTCCAACGACTAAAACACCAAAATATATATATATTTTTTTAAATTCATGGGCGATTTTTTTTGTTCATTTTCTTCCAGTGTTTGTTTTCTGTACATTCGTGTCTATGATTGTTTCAGTGTTTTGAGTCAAAAGTATGAATATGTGAGGCAAATTATTAGAAAGCAATCTCAAGATTTGCTGATGAGATTATAATGTTACATTAATGTTTGTAAAAAAAACAAGTTTTAGTGAATTTAAACTTTTATATTTGAATAAGACTGCAAACAGAAACTGTAAAGATAAGTCATATCAGTGTGAGAAGTATGTTTAGAATAGAGCTGTATTTCTAATGGAAAGCACTCTAAATATTATAATTATAATAAAGAGAGATGATCTGCTGCTGATCCTGAATGTCTTGTTTAATGAGTGTTAATAGTCTGAGACTCATCAATATTATCAGCTGCTGAAAATACTCTTTATTTCATTATAATAGATCCTGTTTTCACCTCATTCATTATGCTGATCTCCTGTAAATTGCCAGTTAAAGTTAATTTAATTCTTATCATCAGACTTAAACTATGCAGTCACTATTGGGATATCTACACGATACAGATGTCCTAACAACATTTATTTCATTAGTCTGTGTTAAACTGTTTAATGTAAACCAAAACAAAAGTAAAAAACCAATTAACAAAACTTGTTTTGTGTGAAAGCATGTGTGAATTTGTATTCAGGTATTTTACTATAAATAGAGAGAATGAGAATAAGCTTTATTGTCAGGTATGTTTACACATACGAGGAATATGCTATAGTGACAGAAACATGAATGCAGGTTATACATTTACATTTATGCATTTAGCAGATGCTTTTATCCAAAACGACTTACATTCAGGTTATGCCTGTTCCCTGGGAATTGAACCCACAACCTTTTGTGCTGCTAACGAAATGCTCTACCACTGAGCCACAAGAACACAGCCAGCAGGTAAACATAAATGCTTAATATGTGAATTAGTAGAAAACAGGGTTTCCTCGGTCCTTAAAAAGTCTTAAGTAACGTTTTTCTAATAAAAGGCCTTAAAATGTCTTAAATTCAGATTCAATGGTTCTTAAATATTTTTGGTCAGATTACCGCTAAAATATCTTTTTCAGTCTGACAGTGACTTTAAAGTAGGGGTGTAACGATTCACTCATATTCAATTCAAGATTATTTGTATAGCGCTTTTTATGATACAATCGTTGCAAAGCAACTTAACAAGAAAATAAAGTTTCTAAAATAGATTTATATTGGTTAATTCAGTAACCAAACCGCTGATGGTTGGCTTCCTCCGAGGTAGAGCCCCGCACAGGTCTAAAATATAGGCCCTAGTTACCAGCCCAAGTCCAACCCAAGCCGGTATTTTATTTTTCCCTTCTCCCAAAACAGCTGATACTATACTGTTTCAGCAATTACAATACTTGTTGTATTGTAATTGCACTAGTTTTGCACTAGTTGCACTAGTTTTGTATGAAATGCCAAAGTGGTTGTATTTCGTTTCATTATTTTATTAAGGTAATTTAGAAAAACATTTGGAGCATTTTTTTTATTCGTTAAATGTAAGTTTTAGTTTTTTTTAAGTAGCTAACGACCAGCGACCAGCAGCAGATAGTGAGCTGATCATAGCGTGTTTGATCAATTTAGACATGATAAATATATCTATAGAAAGCTTTAAATTGGTACTTAACGAAATAAAACATATAGAAAACAAAAACTATTTCATTATAATCATAATCCGTAGATGCATTTATTAAAGGCGGGTCTAATGACGAGGTGGCAAGTCGTTATCTGCAACTCCACACTGACTTAGAAAACACTAGTTTATTAATAATAATATAAAATTTCCCTCAAACACATTCATGCCGACCCAAGACCAACATCAATATCACTTTAAGCTCTTTGACGCGCGCTGGCTCTGCTATACACACACACAAACACACACAAACACACTCAAACTAACACACACTTACTACTAATAGGTACACTTTTATTATAGGCCTCAAACATAATACCACCACCGACAATCATGCCCACAAATATCAATACTCGCGCTCTCTCTCTCTCTCTCTCATACATACACACACACACACACACACACTCTCACTCTCTCCAAACAACCCTGGATGAAATTATCAGTTCAAACCAAGCTAAACCATAATAATGTTCGTTTGATCAGATATACCTGCAGTACAAGATTGTGAGATGCATTATATGAATGCTTGGCTAAATAGATGTGTCTTTAATCTAGAGTTAAATAGAGAGTGTGTGTATGAAACCCGAACGTTATCAGGAAGGCTATTCCAGAGTTTGGGAGCCAAATATGAAAAAGTTCTACCTCCTTTAGTGGACTTTGCTATTCTAGGTACTACCAAGAGTCCTTCACGCGCTCCACTATTAACCGTCTGTCACAGGATTGCGTTCGTCTCACTGATACATTTGTTGAGCAGCTGATGTGTGAGCTCTTAGTACTCGTGGCCAGTAATGCTATAGTGATGTAGTTTTACTTTTCTGTAGTTTTTCAATGGCTCTCGGTCATACCGACGACATTACCTGAGCAGTCGAAGGCTGTGCATTTATTGCATGGACGGAGCAAAAATGTAAGTGTGTAAAGCATACGCACAATTCCATTGAATGATAAATGTGTTTTAACAATGTCGTTTAACCGAATGTATGAAGAAAACTGTTACAATAACCACAGCATTAACAACAACCTTGAAATAAGAGCGCGAGGTTTATCTAATAATCAGATGCTTGAAAGTAGCGTTTGTTGTCATAGCAAACAGACATCGGCACTTTTTCTTTCAGAATCATCATTCATCGATGGAGAGGAAAAGTTACATACTATAGCATTTTATTTTATGAAAATGAGATAAAGAAGTTTTCGCACTGAAAGAGAAGTGATCTCTGGCTCAAAGAACAGGCCAGACTATATCTGCAGCTGAGCTGAATAAAAAGCAGAATGAACTGATGAAACATTAAGACAATAAACACAATTTATGAATGATGCAGTGCTAATTGACATATCAATTATTACAGTACAGAAACTATAACGTATATTTTCTACCTTATTCTGTGCAGAACATTTAAATAATTGTTTGTAGTATAAAACAATTATAAATTTTAATTAGGAAAATATATAGATTAGAAATGATTGATTATTGTCCAGCAGTGTATTTGATTTCTAATAGCAAAAAGTAAGAGATAAGAAAATAATTTATTGTAAAAAATTATAATAATACGTACATACATAAAATGATTGTATTTGACTTTTCTGTCACTTCTGAAATGATGGCTATGCCCCTGGTGTGACAAAATGTTAGCCTACACATAATACTTTTAAAGCTCTTTTTAATCTTGGTTCACATACATTTCTACATATGCCATGTCACGCCATAGCATCATGAAACTAGCATCTAACAATGGACAAAACTTGTTGTTTTTTCCTCTAATCTACGGTAATCATAAAAGCTGTGGTGTAATTTGCCCTCTGACTAAGCATTTAATGAATCCTGTGAATGCACTTAAAGAATGCAGAATCGTTAATCCAATCGAATCAAATTTTATTGTGAATTGAATCGTTATGAATTTGCAAAAATCGCTCTTGGATCGAATTGATTCGCTGTCTACCCAAAGATTCACAGCTCTTCTTTACAGTCATTGGACAGACCGAAGACTTTGTCTGCGTCTCAGTGTGCATACTATTCATCCTAAATTATATGTGTAGAAAAATACCTGAAGAGTTGTAAAAAATTAAGTGGAAAATTAAACCAATAAATAATATAGGGGAGACTTTCTGTCTCCAGGATACAAAATAGGGACTGAAACTCAAATGTTCAAATGACGTCACTTCCTGGATGTTACCATTAAAAAGAAAATGCTTTAAAAAGGAAGAAATAAAAGGAAATTGTGTTGAGTGAAAAATACTGGCCAGTTTTAGTTAAATTTGTATTTTTAGAAAAGAATATAAATGTTATTATTATGTTTATAATATAATTTTATAATTGTGGATTTGATTAAGCATCAAATAGTTCTCACTACTGAAATTCTGGATATAACTGTATTTTCTAATATAGATAATTGTACCTTATTTTGTAAAAATGTGTCAAAAATATCATAATTTGGTGTAGCTGTTGTCTGCTTAAACATTATTTAATTATATTTTTACCTTTTTTAACTTTAATTTCAGGTCTAATGGAGGAGAAACAACATCATGTCAAAAACAGGTGAAACAATTCACTTACAGACTGAAATTATTTCTTTACTGAAAAGAAGAGACAAGAAAAGTTTTACCTGCACTCAGTGTGGAAAGAGTTTCACAAACAAACAGAGTCTCAAGAGACACATGAGGATCCACACTGGAGAGAAACCATTCACATGTGATCAGTGCGGGAAGAGTTTCACGCAATCATCAACCCTTCAGAGTCACATGAAGATCCACTCTGGAGAGAAACCGCATGAATGTGATCAATGTGGAAAAACATTTGTGTGGGCTTCAAACCTGAAGGAGCACCTGAAAGTTCATTCGAAGGAGAAACTGCATTCATGTTCTTTATGTGGAAAGAGTTTTTCACAACTGTACAGTTTAAAACGACATCAGAAGATACACACTGGTGTGAGAGAATATATGTGCTTTGAGTGTGAGAAGACTTTTATTACAGATGCAGATTTGAAACAGCACCAGAGGATTCACACTGGAGAGAAACCTTACAAGTGTTCACACTGCGACAAGAGATTCAGTCATTCAGCACATCTGAAATCACACGAGAGGATCCACACTGGAGAGAAACCTTACAAGTGTTCACACTGTGACAAGAGATTCAGTCGGTCAGGACATCTGAAATCACACGAGAGGATTCACACTGGAGAGAAACCGTATCACTGCACTGCATGCGGGAAGAGTTTCAGTCATGCATCTTCTCTACGGAAACATAAAATAAACAATCACATTAAGTAGTTTATCTTCAGGTTCTGTGCTTTCAGGTGCTACACCGCATCTCTTCCATATTAATCTGTCATAAGATACATCATCTAAATTAGTCACAGTGAATGAAGTTCATCTTCAAGACCAGCGGTTTCTGTGAGATTCAGATCAACTCAATAATAGTTCCTCCCCACAGAATAATATCTATACTTTTATTATTGTATACAACTTTCCTTTATGATATTTACTATGTTATTATGCTTTATTATGAGTTTTGTTTTGTTCAAAATGTTATTTTTGTTTAAAAGCTGTTGTTTTTAAAACTGTTAGTTAATTATTCCGCTTAGGGTGTGTTTTACAATTAGTTAGTAGTCCGCTTAGGGTACAAAATGCAGGTGTAAGATATTCTGTCATGTAGGTTTGCATCTGATCCATCTTCACTTTTATTCACTTGAGATGCTTTATATCTTGTTACTCAATAAAGAGAGAGATCTGTCTTTTACTTTATATTTGATCCAAGTATTAAATGTTTGTTGTCTGCTGATTTTTCTTGCGTCATGATTGAATAATTTCATAATTGTAGTTACATCTAAAGACCATGAAATATTATGATTGCTTTTGGGGCTTTCCATAATTACAGTTCTCAATAAAGCTTTTAAAAGCATAGTAAACTAAATTTCACATCACACTTGATTATCTGTCTGTCTACATCAGTAAATATATAAACCATTTTGATACGTTTTCTATATATATGTATTATTTATTTTAAACAGTATTTGGGCGTTTTTGATCCTCTGCCATTGGTTTCGCCTCGTGGTGATGACGTCATCATTCGCGGCTTCAGTGGATTTTTCTGAGGTGAGCAATATTGCACGTAATTGTAAAATACACGTTACTTCTTTTGTTTAATCAATATTTTTACGGTGTAATTTCTGAATAGTTTTTATCGGTCTCAGTGCTATTTGTGTGCCTGCTAACATTTATAGCTAAAGAAGGTTTTGTCTTGTTTCTCTTCACATACAAAACGACAAGAGGAAACTATTTTGTTGTTATAAATTTTGTATATTTAGATTCATGTGGACAGATCACAATGTCCGATGAAGACAGTTGACAATGTCTTTATGCTAGTGGTATTTTTTTCTGTATCACTTGAGAAATAATTTTTCAATAGAGTAGTTTAATAGTCTTTCAGTAAATATTGTGACTCAAACAATCAGTTTCTATCAGAAAACACTCAGAATAAAGAGAGATGATCTGCTGCTGATCCTGAATGTCTTGTTTAATGAGTGTTTATAGTCTGAGGCTCATCAATATTAGCAGCTGCTTAAAATACTCTTTATTTCATGTCAATAGATCCTGTTTTCACCTCATTCATTATGCTAATAACTTCAGATCCGTTAATTGCCACATTAAGCTAATATTATTGCTGTTAACAGACTTTTGCAAGCAATACGATCAGTTATTGCGCCATTAGAAGATGTAACTACCATGTAATGTAATTATTTAATACTGTTAATTATTTAATAGATTTTAGGTAAACAAATTATGAGAATAAAAGGGTTTTGTTGTGTGACAGGAGGGCCTTAATCCAGGCATGGCACCAGAATTGTTTCTCTATACCGGGCTAAAGGGAGGCTAGACCAATATGTGGGGGTGCTAAGAAAATAATCCATAGTCATAAAACATGGTTTTTTTTATAAAAGCTTATGATACACACCACATTTAACAGAAGCATTACCGCGGGAAGTAGGGTTACTGGCCCAAGAAAAGATGGGGTCTGGGGGGAGCAGTGTTAAAAATAAATAGCTTAAATGAAAATTTTGGAACAGAAAATACATACAAATAATTGTATTAATTTGTTTATTCATTAAAATTAATATAAAAAATAAGCTTAAGCCTACAAGACAATAAGCAACAATAAAACATGAATTCAGTCGAATCAAATTGATTGTGAAAGTCGTTTCAACTTAAACTGACTTAGAAAGTAGTTTGTTGCCATGACTTTTTTAATCATATTATTACTTGTAATACGTCTGTACTGTACCCAAATCAATAACTAATGACCATTTCTTCAGCCATTGCAAAGATACAGCAGAGAAAGACGGAGAGCATCTATTTACCTCAGCAACCAATCTCGCATTCATCTTTACATCTTTCTTATTCTGGGAACAATATTAATGCTTAGTTAAGATTGATTCAGTATTACTCGTAATGAAAAAAAATCCCACACACAACATCAGCAATACTACAATGATAAAGTAGCTTATATTAAACAAAACAACTTTTATTAACAGAAGGAGTAAGCAACCCAGTCTCATATAAAAACGTACCCTGACTACGTTGGTCCAAAGTGCAAAACGTAGAGGGGTTACAATAATGGCTCTTGAATTGTATGACTGTTACATTTTTTTTGCCTATTCTTTTGCGTCCAAGTCACGTGACTTTCAAGATACCGGCTGTGAGAACAAAAAACATGGCGGACATTTCTCTCATTTTTAGTGCAAAATTCTATATTTTCAGTTAGTTTCTGCATACAAATTAGTTTTGATTACATTTCTAGCGAGAAATATATATTTTATTTTCATAATATTCACTCAGTGAATGTACATAATCACTCGCTTGGTCGTTGTTGTGAAGATTTTTCAGATCTCGCCAGAATAATGTGAAACTGATACGTTTTGGTTGCTATGGACGCTGCTATCGCCTAGCATAGAGGTGGCCCCAGATTCCACATACTTGCGATCCCCGCCCACTATATGCGGAGTTGTATATGTCTGAGATTGATTTGCTAATCAACACATTTGTAGATGACCACTAGCAGTGTTTTATTATAATTATTCTGTTTCATACATTTTATTTCATGTGACCTTTATTTTGACAGCGAGGTTAAGTTGGTTTTGTTTTCGATATTCGTGACACATTCAGCGATAAACGACAATAACTCCAAAACGACTTTCCCAAAAAAATTCTAAACAGTGTGGTCGTCAAAAGGGCACAGCTGGTCATGTTTCACAGCCTTCTTTTTCATAGTTTTCGCTCGATGTAATAAGCACTAGCCCGCACAAGCCGTCGCAATGTGCATTCAGCCGGGAGAGATCGCGCTCTGCGGTGCGTTCAGTAAGGGACCGTGGGGAAAGTGCACGTTTTCTTCGTTTTTTGCTATAGCTCAGTGGTTAGTGCTTTTGTTATAGCTTTTTAGTTAAAGGGCCCATAGACAGCGAGACATCTTTCACAGCCTTCCATTTTACACCTACTGGTAGAAAAGGGAAATAAATTTCAAAACTATCCTTCTTTTTGTAATAACTTTTGTCAGCAGGAAGATAGAGACATGAAACCAGTGTCCATCCATAGAGTGCGACAGTGTACAACTTTCACAACCTTCCATTTTACCCCTAGTGGCTGATTAGGGAATTGCATGTCCAAAACTATCCTTCTTTTTGTAATAACGTTTTTCAGCAGCAAGATAGAGACGTGAGACCTGTGTCCATCTATAGAGTGGGACAGTGTACAACTTTCACAACCTTCCATTTTACC
>QVTF01020023.1:0-85491 GCA_003573665.1 Oxygymnocypris stewartii
CATGGCTGCTCTCTGCACCAGAATTACCCAGAGTGTGCTGCTGACATTCCAGACAGTTTCTCACAGCCATCGCACACACTGAGGGGGAGAGAGAGTGTGTGAGAGAAGGACAGACAGAGAGAGAGTGCAACTGAGAGGTAGAAATGTAGAGAAAAAGACAACATCATAGGGATGAAAGGGTACCAGATTGAAAAGATATACAGACTAAAGGAAACATGACATATGAGAAGGTTGTTGCATGACAATGAAAAAGGGCTTAAAATACCAACTTATGAGTGAATGCAGTGAAAACTAAAGCCATAAGTAGACATAATAAAATTACCTTTTTTTAAAGAATATGGACATTTCTAAGGTGTTGTCAGTCTTTGTTGTGTTGCTGTTTTTTTAGGGTCTTCTAGGCAGTTTCTAATGCCAAGTTCACACTGCACGATTTTAGCCCGATTTTTCACTCGCCGACTGGTTTTGATAAATTGCTGACAAATTCCCGAAAACGGAGGCAAATAGGTGCTCGTTCACGCAAGTGACAATCGCGCAGTGTGAATTATCAGACGCGATCTGAGGGAATTGGCGATGTATTGCCGACACCCCAGAAATATTTGGCATGCTAAATATCTGGAGCTGTCTGTGATTCACAATCCTGCTGTGTGAATGAGTTCTGACTGAAAAATACATCAGTGATGACCTACAGCCAATGAGAGAGCAAGATACAGGGCAGCGGGAAGCTCGGGGAGGACTTTTTTTTTTTAAAGCGATTTAACGTTAGCCATTTACAAACAACGTGCATACATTTTGGCATTAGAATACACAGATCGGGTAGGCTACATGAAGATGGAGAAGGGGCTAGGGTTTTCCTGTAAATAATATTCTTCTATAAAGGACAAAAGGTTTATTGTATTTTTACTTTTCATTACTTGGAGGGCTTTTATAGGCTATAAGATATAAACTCATTATAAAATGCACAACACGTTGGTTTCACTTTCAAGTAGGCTACTTAGATTTCTGTATATGAACATTTCCCAGCAGAAGCATGTTTGTTAACAAGTCATCTTTGTTAATTACTGTGTGTTCGGGGAGGACTTATAGACCATAATATCAGCGTGATCTTGCGTTAATTCCTTCACTTCTCGTGTGCGCTTGGCTGTAGTTTGCGGATCAGACAGAGTTTTCGGCGATTCTTCCTTTTGTAAAGTCATGCAGTGTGAAACCTCCTGTCGCCGATCCATCGTGCAATGTGAAAACAGCAGCGACTGAATGCTACCACAGTTAAGTCGTGCAGTGTGAAAACAGCAGTGATACGATGACTTTGAAAATCGTGCAGTGTGAACATAAGGCACTGTATGATGGTTGAAAGGTTTACGACCCAAGTTAAAAAAGCCCACCCCTAAGATTCTGTGATGTTCTAAACTCCTCAGTGTGCAAGTCTAAGAGATGTTTTAGTGTCCACCCGGCAGATCATCGTAAATCGAGTCATTTAGTAAAGTAATAGCACATCTCTCCTCAAAAAGCAGCATGATTTTAGGTATCATTCATGTCTGCAGCACAAATGTTGTGCGACGATAATGTTTAACACTTACACTACTGTTTAAAAGTTTGGGTTAGTATGATTTTTTTTTATTAATGTTTTTAATTCAGCAAGAACGCATAATTTGATCAAAAGTGACAGTAAAGACTTTTACATTGATGGAAAAATGTATATTTAAAATAATTCCTTTCATCATGGTATCCTTAAAAATGTATCACAGTTTCCACCAAAATATTAAGCTGTTTTCAACATTAATAATAATGAGCAGATTAGAATGATTTTGACAGATCATGTGACACTGAAGACTGGAGTAATGGCTGTTGAAATTTTAGATTTGCCATCACATAAATAAATTCCTGTCATTTTAAAATACATTAAAATCTAAAGCATTTATTTTAAAATTTCATATTATTAAAAAATATATATATTATTAATACTGCATTTTTAATGAAATACATCCAGTTTGGTGAGAATAAGACACTTCCTTAAAAAAAAAATAAGTTAATTAAACAAGTAGTTAAATAGGTATTACCATAAAAGTGATATTTGCCAAAGCGATAATTATTTTCATGTCAAAAAATGAAAATCAATAACCTGCTAATATTACAATGTATTATAATTTTACTTGTTTGTCTGGACTAGACGTTATACACTCAAATATAAAATTAATGAATTATTTAAACAATGGATATTCATTTTCGATTGGCTAAAAATTATATTTAAGTCTTATTAAATTATAAGTGTTTTTAAAGATACAAATTGTATTAAGTGTTAGATGATGGCAAAGGTAATCCAAATATAAAAACAGTGGTAGTGAGCATGAATAATTCAATATCAGCCAATATAGATGTAATTCTACTTACACAGATAAATGAAAATCTATAATACTGGCCGCTAACTAATATAGTTCCAAAATAGCATACCGCAAACATGCAAGTTTAAAATAGTTTGATGTGAATTAACAAATGAATAGCAATACAGAAACGCTGCAAGGTAATTCTTCTCCGAGACATAACCGTCGTTTAGAGTATAGAAAAGGAAAACACATTAAACTGCATGAGGTTTGGAAAACAGATGACGTTGCTTATTCTGTGTTTAATCATTTTGGCAAGGTTCCCACCACCATGGCGCAGAAAAATCCTCTTACTGCATTTAATTTGATATATTGAATGCTATATGTAAGATTAGAATGGTGCATGTGTGTGTGTTTTCAATTTAATGTACTGCACATGAGTTTGAACTGCACAATAATGTGTGTGCATGACTACATGCGTATGTCTCTATTCAACCCTCCATCCTCTCATACCTTGACAACTGACAAATGTAAACTCCAAAACGCTTAGATTAAAGGTATTATACCAGCGCGGGACCGATCAGCTTTTTCCATTAGGCGTTCTAGTCATTTGAGCGAAAGAGCGAGCGAAAGACAGAAAGAGAGCTATAGACAGAGAGATGGCGGGCTAAACCTTGTTACAGATCCCAAATCAGATTACACACTGGCAGACCTCATCAAATATTCATTTTATACTTTCAGCCCTCCTAAAAACAAGCTTCAGTTTCGCTCTCACTCCGCCAATCAGGAAGGTCCGCCCTGCTCTTGCTGCACACTGTCGAGTCGATTTAACACGCCGGCCATTTTGTTCAGTGGGTCTGGGTGTTACATGGGGCGAGAGAGCTGATGTGGCAAAGCGGAATTGGTAGTAGAGTGGAAAAGTGTTGTATTTAGAGAGGGAGTTTGATGGTGTCTAGATAGCTTCGGGGAGGGTCATGTAGAGTGTGTGTGTGAGAGAGAAAAATTAATAATGTAACCGATCTGAACGGCTGGATTTCTGTTATATGGTCTATAATAATGCAGTACAATTTGTGATACATAGACACATAAAGAAGGAGGTGCCTCGGGCTAAAAAACAGCCATTACAGTCAATGGTCTGATGACGGTTCCCATTTTAGACCACTAACGTTACAGTGTGGAGAGCTTATAATAACACTATCAGAGAGCTCACACAAAACAGCGAGGGGGGGGGGGGGGGGGGGATTAGAAGGGAAAGGCCGTTTTTACCTCTACCAAATGAGCCAATAGAGAGAAATCAATGAGCCAAAAAAAAAAGCTCTGCTCCGAAACCTAGTAAGCTTTAGTGCTTCAGACGTTTCGCTCATCCATATCCTAACATCTAAATCGATTAAATAGTGAAGGGCAGCGATTGAGAGAAACCGGTTGAGAATTATTTTTTTTTAAGAGCAGGACATGATTTAAAAATCATGGAGGAATGAAACAATCATGGAGGAAGAGGAACAAACAGAGAGTGAGCAGGACAGGAAAAAGAGATGAGGCACTGACTCAGGGATACATATTCAAAAGATTGGGGCCTGTAAGATTTTTTTATGTTTTTGAAGTTTTGCAGTCAAGGCTACATTTATTTGATTGAAAATACTGTAAAAACAGTTATATTTACAAATATTATTACAATTTAAATGTATTAATTAACTAATTTAAAAGTAATTTATTCCTGTGATGGCTAAAGCTGAATTTTTAGCAGCCATTACTTTAGTGACACATGATCCTTCAGAAATCATTGTAATATATTTTGCTGCTCAAGAACCACCTGTTATTATTCATGTTGAAATCAGTTGTGCAGCTTAATATTTTTCGGGTAGCCATTATATATATTTTTTCAGGATTCTTTGATGAATAGAAAGTTCAAATGAACAGCAGTTATTTGAAACATTCTAAATGTCACTTTTGTTTGATCCTACACATCCTTGCTGGAAAAACGCATTGGTTTCTTTAAAATAAATTATATTCTTACTGACCCTAATTAGTACAAAAAAATATGTATTACCCATTTAAAACTCGCTATCACAATTCTAGGGTGTCGTGGATAGTTGCCAGGAAGTTACTAAAGTGTTTTCAGCATGTTGCTATGCAGTTGCTAGATGGTTACCTACTTATTCAAGCCCTTTATATGTCTTAGATCCTACTGTCAATTAAAGTATTTGGGATATTTTTGGCCATCTCCAATTGCTTAGTAAAAGCCCACCTCCTCACAACAAGCCACACAGTTTGTACAAACACATGTCCGTAGCACAAACAGTGTGGGGCAAGTTACATGGCAAAGTTAATTAGTGAGTTATATGAGCAATAGCTACAGTAACAAGTCTTAATATATTAATAACAAGCCTTAGCAAACAGCACTAAAGAAAGAGAGAGATATACCCAAACGTAGGCATTGTCTTAGGATTCCTCCAGAAGACATGTTCTTCTCTGCTTCGATTTCTGTGAAGTTGAGTGAACTGGCGAAGATCAGCACATCCACAAGACTGATCAGCCTCTGCAAGAACATCAGTGACGCCTCCACAGCCAAACCCTGAGACGGCTCAATGTTCTCCAGCTCATGCTGCAAGACAGTGCCATCATCATCATCATCATTACTGTAACAGCACCATCTTCACAATGTACTGATTATCACCAACCTCACTTTTCAATATCATGGCTATAGTAATCAAATTACTCACAATCATTAAAGAAAGAATATAAATGATCATCATTAAGATGGGCCAGCACACTTTCTTCTAATGAGATCTATGTTCATTTAGTATGTACACGTTATCACACCATGATTAAGGGTCCTCTCAGACTTTACTGAAATTATCCATTTACTCTGATGTGAGAGCTGCTGTGAATGGCATGGAAAACATCAAGGATCTTGGGGCAAAAGCTGCAGATAGGATTTAAAGTCAACATGAAACTGTGTCTGCAACCCATTTTACGTTTGTAATATGACATCTTGAGTGAAACAGGATATTTAAAGAGAAACAAATGTGTTGATTGGGGTATAGTTTTTTCTATCAGAAATTGATTGGATAGTCAACAGTACAAGTCGTTCCATACAGGAATGGAGCTGAATGCAAATGTGTTCCCCTCCTGAAACACTACTGATTGAAACTTAAACATGGTGATGTTGCCTGAAAAGGTGAATAAGGTAAGGTAAATTATTTAAATTTTTATAAAAATTGCAATAGTTGTTTATTTGTTTTTGTTTCATATTAATGCACTATATTAAACACTATATTTCATATTAAGTAAACACAATAAAACATGGTAGGAGTATTAAATAAAAACAAAATTGTATTATAAAAATATTACATAAACTAATTCAGAGGGGCAGATGATGTAGATTTTCATAATCACAAGAATACAGCAGAAATCTTCTGAGCTTTATGTTGACATATACAAGTAAACACTGCCGAACTTATGTTCAACCAATAATGGAGGAAATCAGACAAATAAGGTGGACAAATTCAATGAACCTAACTGTCCTTCAGCAGGACTGAAACACATCAGTGGCAGGGGAAATGCATTGCATCATGCCACAACACTTGAGATGCCAAAGTGGACTTTGCAAATCCATTTATCCTTTTGTCAGGAGTAGCAAGTGCAAGTAAAAGCATCCGTTTACTGTCAGCTACTTAACATATTGAGCCATCTCTCAAGCATCCCATATAGACAGCATTGCTGATTCTAATAGGTTCCATTTGATTTTGACACACTTGACGGAAACACACAAACATACTAACCGTAGAAGAGGTGGCTGCAGACAGCAGAGGAAGGATTCCTCCACAGGCCATGATGAGGTTGTCCACCACCTGAGAGATTAGATGGACGGTGTTGTGCACAAACACTACGTTCTCACTGCTGTTCACAAAGTCCATAATTGTCTTAGTTGAATGACTGCGGGAGAAGTGAGAAAACGAATTATGAAATTATAAAAGAAGTTATGAAACTTACTACAACATCAAGGGGAGCTGTCTGTGAGGCAGCAGAAGGGTAATTCAAGGTAATCAACATTCTCGTACCTGACTTTTATTTTTAGCTTTAATTATGAAGCACATTTCAATATTTCAATATTCCTCCCATGTTAACTTAATAACTATGAACAGCATCTGTCGATAAAAAAATAAATAATAATTCACCCTAAAAAAAAAAATCCTGATACTATTGATATTACTGGATTTCTCAAGCAACAATAAGATTAAATACCTAAAGATTGTTAATAAATACGTTTTATCAATACTAATTTTACAAAAAGCTAAACAGCAGATATATATATTTATCCGTTTGCCTATTTGATCTTTGGTTCCTGGTGTTTCTCTCACCTTCTCCACATCTGCACATCGGTCTCGATAGAAAACAGCAGGTCAGTCAAAAGGCGCTGGTGCATATGAGACCACTTGAACTCTGGGATACGGAACATAGTGGACCGTGCCGAAGACGAGCCCTCACTGTCCTGACCTGAGGGGCTTGAGGCAGCTGCTTGATTTGCGCTCGGATTCTGAAAAAAATACACAATTATTCTTCTAAATTTTGTTTTGTGTGACCTAATGAGAAATAAATGTTCTTGCCCCGTGAAAAATGTCAGTTTTCCATATAATCAATACATTTAGAGAATTTCTAAGTCTCAGTTATCAGTTCTAATAATCTTCAGTTATTAATATTGCAAAACTTACTGTTGTTGAGGTGTCCTTCAGCTCCAATCTCTCTGTGTCTGAGGCCACACTTGACACATCCAGTCTAGCTATTTTAATCTCTTTGGTTTTAGTTGCTGAGATCTCAGTCCCTGCTGCCTTCAGAGTGTCTTGGTTTGTTCCTGGATCATGCGAGTTACTCTCAGTGCAAGGGCTAACCTCTGCCATAGACTCCTTGGACACATCTGGAGGAAGTACTTCTGGGGTTTGCTCAGTCTTAACAGCACCATGACCAGCTGTAGTCTCTGTGTGAAACTTGGTCTCATCGATAGAGGTGCTTTGGTTTAAATCCACCTCCAACATGGGAGCTGGTTCATCCTTGGTTTCCTCTACTTTCTCATTTTGTAATGGCTTCTCATCTTTTTCGGTTTCCAGCTTCTTTTCATTCTCATCATCTTCCTTTTCAGCACCATTGTCATCAGTCTCACCCGCTGTAGCTGAAACAAAAGAAGAATCCTCCGTGCTGTCATCACTGACCTTCATAAAGTTGCTGACTGAGGAAACATCAGTGCTATCTTTATTCGTGACGGAGGCCCCAGTTATGCTAGTCTCCTGGTTTGCCGAAGCCTCAGAAGTTTCTTCCACTTTGGCTTCCTTTACAGCTTCAGGAGAATAATCTCCAGGTCCTTTCTCTTTATCTTCTACCTGAACGTTTAGTACAGTTTCAGCAGTGCTTGTTTTACCATCATCTTCATCTGATATCTTCACAGCTTCAGTTTCAACTTTGGTATCCTTGTCGGTTGCAGTCTGAGGTTTGTCAGCATCATCTGTTACAGTCAGATCGGCTCTTTCCTTCTCGTTTATCCTCCCTTCAGTCATTGTGATGTCAGCCTCAACTCTTTCCACTCTCTCATCCTCTCCATCCATGTTAGCCTCCATATTTTGCACTTCATCATCCTTTCCTGGTTCTTTCATAGTGTCCTGTTCACCTTTATCCCCATTCTTTGTCTCTAGTGAGGTGGTAATGGTGTCCGTCTGTCTCTCTTCCTCATCTCTGGACAGAATGTTGGACACTGTGACTGGGATCTGGGCCCTGGTTTGCTCATTGTCTCCAGGCTTATCAGTGACCTTCTCCTCAACACGTAGCTCAATTACAGTAGATGGAGCCGTCTCGTCAGCATTCAGTTCATCATTGGCTGAGGCAAGGAATTGAGAATCGTGACTAGCTCCAGAAACAGTTCTGATTCTGCTTTCAGATCCTCCCTCAGAACCAATCCGCTGATACTCAAGGAACATGTGGGCCAGATTCTCTTTGTGTTGCTCAAAGGTGACCTGATGAAACAGAAAATAAGAGGGTTTGAAGGAATGTCAATTATGCACAGGAGCAAAAAATAAATTCTCAATCAGATCAAACTATCTATCATACAGTATAATATAGAAGTCCTACATAGATATAGTACTATATTATATGACTATATGGCATTGATATATTGGCATTTACATATATATATATATATATACTGAACAAAATTATAAACAACACTTTTGTTTTTGCCCCCATTTTTCATGAGTTGAACTCAAAGGTCTAAGACTTTTTCTATGTACACAAAGGTCTATTTCTCTAAACTATCGTTCACAAACTTGTCTAAATCTGTCTTAGTGAGCACTTCTCCTATGCCGAGATATTCCATCCACCTCACAGCTGTGGCATATCAAGATGCTGATTAGACAGCAAGATTATTGCACTATTAGGCTACATGGCCACAATAAAAGGCCACTCTAAACGGTGCAGTTTAGACAACGCTAAACGCCACAGATGTCGCAAGTTTTGAGGGAGCGTACAATTGGCGTGCTGACTGCAGGAATGTCCACCAGAGTTGTTGCCTGTGAATTGAACGTTAATTTCTCTACCATAAGCCGTCTCCAAAGGCGTTTCAGAGAATTTGCAAGTGCATCCAACCGGCCTCACAACCGCAGACCACGTGTAACCACACCAGCCCAGGACCTCCACATCTAGCATCTTCACCTCCAAGATTGTCTGAGACCAGCCACCCAGACAGCTGCTCCAACAATCGGTTTTTGTATAACCAAAGAATTTCTGCACAAACTGTCAGAAACCGTCTCAGGGAAGCTCATCTGCATGCTACTCATCAGGGTCTTGACCTGACTGCAGTTCGTCATCGTAACCGACTTGAGTGGGCAAATGCTCACATTCGATGGTGTCTGGCACTTTGGAGAGGTGTTTCTCTTCACGGATGAATCCTGGTTTTCACTGTGCAGGGCAAATGGCAGACAGCATGTATGGTGTCATGTGGGTGAGTGGTTTGCTGATGTCAACATTTTTAATCGAGTAGCCCATGGTGGCGGTGGGGTTATGGTATGGGCAGGCGTATGTTATGGACAACGAACACAGGTCCATTTTATTGATGGCATTTTGAATGCACAGAGATACCGTGACGAGATCCTGAGGCCCATTGTTGTGCCATTCATCCACGACCATAACCTCATGTTGCAGCATGATAATGCACAGCCCCATGATGTGAGGATCTGTACACAATTCCTGGAAGCTGAAGATTTTCAATTCTTGCATGGCCAGAATACTCACTGGACATGTCACCCATTGAGCATGTTTGGGATGCTTTTGTATACACTGATCCAGTATACAAAAGCGTGTTCCAGTTCCTGCCAATATCCAGCTACTTCGCACAGCCATTAAAGAGGAGTGGACCAACATTCCACAGGCCACAATCAACAACCTGATCAATTCTATGCAAAGGAGATGTGTTGCACTGCACGAGGCAAATGGTGGTCACACCAGATACTGACTGGTTTTCGGACATCATCATTTCTCTTTTATCCTTGCCTTATACACAAAGGCACTGTCATGTTAGAATAGAAAAGGGTCCTGTCCAACTTTTGCTATAAAATTAGAAGCACACAATTCCCTAGAATATCATTATATGCTTAAACATCAAGATTTGTACTCATGGAAATTACAAAAATAGTCAAACCTTTCATTAAAAAGAGGGTGACCCAATACTTTTGGCAATATAGTGTATATATATAGGTTTATATATACATAACTATTTATTTCAGTACTTCAGTGATGCCTGTATAAATGCCACTAGGGTCAGGACTCAGGAGATCATTTGTTTATGGCATGTGTTTATTCATTGATTCCTGTCAAGTTTTACGTATGGAGTTACTTTGTACAATTTTAGCTTTACAACAAGTTATTACTGCAAATTTCAATATGTTATTTGTTATGAATTTGTCCTATAAAGAAATCTTAATATGTATATATATATATTTAAAAAAAAAATCTTGTTCTGTCACTTAAAAAAAAATATATATATATATGTATAGAATGAAAAAGTAATAACAATAATTATTATTATAGTCAAAAAAATCTGAGCTGTAGCCTGACCAGCCAGGAATAAAAATACTGTAAAAAGAGAGATGGTTATGTGTATTTAGGGTTAACATTAGCAGCAGATACAGAAGTCTAAGCACACCAAAGCACACCTTAATTTATCAAATGAACACAACAGACAGAAAGTCAAACACACCACTGGGGAAACCAGAAACAACTTGCAGCTTCCACACCAATGCCAGCATTTGCATTTAGGCAAGAAAGCCTTATTATACGTAATTAATTGGCCGTTATTGTTCTAAATTAGCCTGCTACAAGCCTGGCCATTAATCTTCCATGTGGTCTGATTGTTAATCCATGGCTGTTTGCTCTGAAATGTATTGCCAGTTTTCTTTCTCTCCTGACTCTCTTCTTTGGAATAGCAAGACCATTAGTCTGGGCTCAATTCGGCATTTAACATTTAGCTATTAAATCCACACGGTGCATTTTCAGAAAAAACTATTGCCTCCTTTGTGTTTAGATACCATATGAAGAGAGGGAGTCTTACAGATAAAACCATTCAATTTCGGATACATGTCCAAACATATCTGGAAGACCTGCAAGGCATTTGAGGATTTGTGAAAAATGAACGTTAGAACTCATGTAAACCACTAAGGGTTTAAAAGCTGCACATGAGGCCCCATATTATCCTGTTAGGTATTATCTTCAAGAGCCAGTAAGTATACCATATGCTGTTAAATGTTTCAAAAATCCTCATATGCACACTAAAAGCACCTCATTGTCTGGCAGCATGCTACAATGCGCATCATACCAATAAAGTATTACGTCACGTGAAAAGCATTAGTTACCTTACTATAACTGGCAAATGGTACATGTGAGCTCTTGGTGTGTTGTAGAGATAAAGTTACTCTGGAAAGAGGGTAACTATAGAAATGTGGTTTTGAAATATAGTCTGTATGCCACCGGGTGGGCTAGACATCAGTTTCAATCTGATCTTATTTAATTCCGGTCAACTCATTAAACTAGACGTGGGGCATGGAAAAACCTAAAAATTCATCTAAGAATATAGTGCAGGTTTCATAACATAACATAACAATGAGCTTTGTATCACCAGGCTGTCTGGTTGCCAAATTATTAAAAATGATTTGCATTAACTTCATGCAAATCCATTTTTCAAGAGAAAATGTATTATTGAAAAATATAAATAATTCAATGTATTAAAAAAAATACACTTTACCAGTCAAAAATTCGAAATTAACAAATAAAAATGAAGTATAAGATAGATAAATATATACACATGTATCCCTAAATTCAAGGGAAGATTCATCCAGCATCAGATTGATGATCCAGCAGAACGTGCAGCAATCAGACTGCAAGCTCAGCAACAGACAGACACAGCGCTTAAATCACTGATCTTAGATCAGCAGGGAGCAGTCGGCCACAGACTCTTCACTGTAGGGCTGGCAGGGAGCCCCATTTAGATCAATAGATAGTGAGTAACCGCAAAACAAAGGGGAAATAGGGACCCTGAGAATGCTCTAATTGGATTAGCTAAATGTGATCCCATTCCTGCAAAAATCAATGTGGTCAGTAGACTGAATCCCTTCTTTCTGTCCAAAAGACACTGTTCGTTTTTTTCTACCATTTGATACTCTCACAGCTGTCAGCATAAGTGTAGAATAAAGGTACACAAAGAGAAACTCAGGAAAACATACAAGCAGAATGACTCTCTTGTTTTACTGTTTTAAAAAAAATCTAAACATAACATTAAAAGCAGCAAAAGCACCTGAGAAGCAAAACTGCGTAACCATATATTTATTGTATTTTGTTTTGATCCACTGACTGATTTTTTTCACTTGCTAGGCTTATTCCTAAAATGAGAAGAAGTGGAACAATACAATAATAATAATAATACTAAGCTACTACACTATACTATACAATAATACAAAGATGAAAGGGATTGCCATCATAGAAATTTCTGTAAGACAGCTAAATAAAAAAGGTTGGTCATAAAACACTCAAGAAATTCTTTAAACTTTGCTTTAGTGATGGTATGATAAGCTTGAAAAATGAATGTCAAGAATGTGAATGGTTTATCACTGTCAATGTCAATGTTATCCATGTTCTAAGGCCAGTTTGCATGCCGGCCTATGAGTTTATTCAATACAGACCGGCTGCAGGTATGCCTCTATCTTTACAAGCTATGTTCCAATACTGGATCCCATTGTCTTCTAAATCCATAGTATTGCTGTTGTTAAGTACGATAAGCAGCTTCACGACATCACAAAATAGGCTTGACATTCCTTCCAACATCTCTATTAGGCCCAGAATCACACAACTGTTAAAGACAACAAGCTTCTTTGTTTTAAAATCTGTTTCTTGCTAGTTAACAAATTTTTTAAAAAATATTAAAGTGTAAGAAAACAAATATTGAAAAGAAGATACTGTTTGAGCTGCAGGGTATAAGTCTTCCTATAAAGTCTCTTTACTTTCTAGTGGCCAATAATGGGGAAGGGATATTAATAGTGGTATACAGTATAGGTCAAGGTAATCACACAATTCACCCTCAAGATATAATACAATTACTCATTTTTAGTTTATATATGAGCAATATCAGTATCACACAAGAAGTCAGATATGGCCGTATATTAGCATTTGATTTGTTCGTAGGTAATCACAGCCGTGCTGATATACAGCCATATGACACGGCTACTCATTTATACAACAGTTCGACAGCATGAATGTGTAAAAACACAAAAAACAACAACGGGGCGTCTCCTTTTGTGTGGAACTACTTCCTTCCACCATAAATAAAAAGGATATTGCTTTTTATTTCTCTGCTTTCCTACTACTTGTTTTATTTCTGTTTCAGTTCTATAACCATTTTCTTACTATGTGTGTGTAAGTTGTTCTTTGTTCACATGTGTGTTTGGCTCAGTGTTATTTTTTGTAGGATTACTGATAAACTACTGTCGTTTGATTTGTTATCTATTTTAATTTTAGCTAGATTATGTCTAACTTTATTATGTCTTTATATGTCTTTTATTAAGTGTTAGTTTTATTTAATTTGACTTATTTTAATACTTTCAACAAACTAAATGGAATTTAAATCGTATATATATAATATATAGATTTTATAAATGTGTATGTAACGTTATATACACTCACCGGACACTTTATTAGGTACACCTGTTCAATTGCTTGGTAACACAAATTGTTAATCAGCCAATCACTGCAGAAACTCAATGCATTTAGGCATCTAGATGTGGTGAAGACGACTTGCTGAAGTTCAAACTGAGCATCAGAATGGGGAAGAAAGGGAATTTAAGTGACTTTGAACGTGGAATGTTTGTTGCTGCCAGTCGGGCTGGTCTGAGTATTTAAAAAACTGTTGATCTACTGGGATTTTTACGCACAACCATCTCTGGGTTTTACAGAGAATGGTCTGAAAAAGAGAAAATATCCAGTGAGCGGCAGTTGTGTGGATGAAAATGCCTTGTTGATGTCAGAGGAGAATGGGCAGACTGATTAGAGATTATAGAAAGGCAACAGTAACTCAAATAAACACTCCTTACACAACCAAGGTATGCAGAATACCATCTCTGAACGCACAACGCATCGAACCCTGAAGCAGATGGGCTACAGCAGCAGAAGACCACAACGGGTGCCGCTCCTGTCAGCTAAGAACAGAAAACGGAGGCTACAATTCGCACTGGCTCACTAAAATTGGACAATAGAAGATTGGAAAAACATTTCCTGGTCTGATGAGTCTAGATTTCTGCTGCGACATTCAGATGGTAGGCTCAGAATTTGGCGTAAAGAACATGAAAGCATGGATCCATCCTGCCTTGTCTCAACGGTTCAGGCTGGTGGTGCTGGTGTAATGGTGTGGTGGATATTTTGTTGGCACACTTTGGGCCCCTTCGTACCAATTGAGCATCGTTTAAATGCCACAGCCTACCTGAGTATTGTTGCTGACCATGTCCATCCCTTTATGACTACAGTGTACCCATCTTCTGATGGATACTTCCAGCAGGATAATGCCCCATGCCACAAAGCTCAAATCATCTCAGACTGGTTTCTTGAACATGACAATGAGTTCACTTTACTCAAATGGCATCCACAGTCACCAGATCTCAATCCAATAGAGCACCTTTGGGATGTGGTGGAACGGGAGATTCCCATTATGGATGTGCAGCCGACAAATCTGCAGCAACTGCGTGATGCTATCATATCAATATGGACCGAAATCTCTGAGGACTGCTTCCAACACCTTGTTGAATCTATGCCATGAAGAATTAAGGCAGTTCTGAAGGCAAAAGGGGGTCCAATCCGGTACTAGCAAGGTGTACCTAATAAAGTGGCCAGTGATTGTGTGTGGTTGTACATTGACATAAATGTAGTTGTTTTTTTTGTGTTTGGCTATGTAAGAATCGTTATTATACTCTTATACCTTTTGTTCTTTAATATTTATAATTTGTTCTTAGCTTTATTCTGTTTATTAATAAACCACATATTTGAAGTCTAAACAAGTACATTTAAGCTTTCTGTGACACCAAAACAATACTATTTACAACATTATAGTGGATTTGGGCATCCACCATGACACTCGCTGTAAGAAATACTGCAACCGGATTGATACAAACTGTGAAATGGTCGAGTTCTGTATTTACTAGGATATTGCACTGCTGGAAAAGGCTCTCAGTCTTGATGCTGAAATAATGCACTGTGCTCTAAATAAATACGTTCTTATAAACGCTTATATGCTAAATCATGACTTTGCTTCAAAACACTTTCTCCTTCCCTTGGAGAACAAAAAAGCATAGTGAGATGCCCCAGAGGAGATGACAGAACTCTCAAAAGAGCATTCTAGAAGAAAACGAAAAGCTCCAGAAGAGCAGCCACATTTGCAGGACCATTACGATGTCTCCTACACCCATTAAGATGTTCTTTACCATGGAACAGAAGAATGCTGACTAGGAAGGCATAGAGGGCACCAAGTCTTTCACAAGGTGATCATTTTCAGCAGAATACTGGCCCTATAGTAACTGTTTGGAGCCAGTCTCATTTATGTGCAGTGCTGGGACAGGGGCACCTTGGGTAAGCTGTGGTGTCAGCAGGCCCATCTGCAGAAACATCTGTCTGCCTACAATGGCTGGCTGGAAAGGAGACTTCATCTCTTTTGAAACACGCATGCCCAGTAAAACACAATCAAGCAACAATCAGACAACCGCACACTTTCTAAAATGTTTGTGCTAAGAATATTATTATTATGTAATTAAAATGAACTGTATTCACAGAATGAACTCAATATAAAATTATATATTTAAGAAATATTTCATGTTTATGTTATAATAATATATTTACTCAATATCCAGACAGAAAGCACTCTACAGTAAACTGGATAAACAACTGAATAATGAGGAGGAAAAATAAAAAGCTTTGCATGCTTGTCTAAATGTGCACATGTCTCCCCAAGAGCATGTATTTATTTACCAGGGGGTTCCCAAAAGGCTGGTTGAATTTATGAGGACTTGTCCTAATGATTGCCAAAGCCATTTGAGATGAATATTAAATGTGTTCAAACATGGGGATCTGGAGGCCTTGTATACTACAACCTAAAAGCCACACATACATATCATTCACATATACTGTGCATCACTAAGATGCAAACACACAGTCTCTCTCTTTCTCTCTCTCTCTCTCTCTCACACACACACACACACACACACACACACACACACACACACACACACAGCCCCTGCAGCTGAAAGGGAGAGCTACAGTGACAAACAGCTCTCCTACTCCAGAGTTGGCAGAAAATCTATCACGCCGGACAATAAAATTGCAATTGAGTTTCTTTAGCTTTTTTTTCCCTCAGCAGATGCATGTATCTCTCTAGCTCTGCGCTGCTGCACCTTTTCAGTTCAAACGCACAACCCCCTTTTCTGTTTTTAGATCAGAGCAGAGTCGGTGTAAACAGACCAGTACCTTACCTGCATTAATCTTGTGCAATTATAGCGCAAAAAAGCAATTACAGGCTTGACCCATAGGAAGGGGAATGATCAATTTGTGTGCACTTGCTCAGCAGTGAGCTACTTAAGGAATGCAAGCACGCTCAAATATATGTCTGCATGAAAAAGAATGAAAGTAAAGCATGCTGCAATACTTTATTGCTGCTCAATTCACCAACAGATTATGTTTTATTTTATTGTGTATAATGTAATTTGACAATTAACTATGGGGTGTGACCGAAAAAATTAAAAATATATTTTTTTTTTAAATAAGGTGTCTTTACATATTACCATTAGTATCTTCTACTAGAGGATTTTTTCTTTTTCTTAAATGCATTTTAGCATGCTTCTAAACTAAGTTCGGTAACACAACATACACCCCCCCCCCTCCCCTTGAATTAATCACTTTCGACGGTTAATTATTCTCATTTATGATTCATTATGGATAAAACGGCTGAAAATCAATAAAATAAATGTCAATGAATCCGTTTATTTCTTTGAATCATTTTAAATTATTTACAATGCAACCCATTTGCACACAATACACATTCTTTATGAAATATAATTGAAAATATAAACCACCCTAAATAATAATGTTTTTGTTTTGAGTATGTGTGCTTCTTTGTCATCTTTAAAGGTGAAGTGTGGAATTTGTATTTAAAAAAACTCAATTGTGAGATTAATGCGCAGAAACAACTGCCAGTAAAGCATTGATAGAAGATTCTCCAAACTTT
Source organism: Oxygymnocypris stewartii (assembly GCA_003573665.1). Lineage (NCBI taxonomy): Eukaryota > Metazoa > Chordata > Actinopteri > Cypriniformes > Cyprinidae > Oxygymnocypris > Oxygymnocypris stewartii. The sequence goes on from QVTF01020023.1 coordinate 17,107, forward strand.
TTACTATGAAAGGCCAATATTCACACTTGATTTTTGGTCGCAGACTGAAAGTAAATGTTGCATAATATCTTAATATCATAAAATCAATAATAGCTATATTCCATAAAGATAATTTTTTTAATCAATTCGTTCTCAATGCAAAAAAAAACGTTAAAAAATAAAACAAAGAGATGAATTAGAAATGAAGACCGATCATCTAATGCTTCAGAGGCATGTTTTTCCCCCTTTTGAGAAATGACATGGCCAGGCCAAATCAAAGGTCGGCACAAACCTATTTTAGCCATCTCTGTTACAAATCTTTTTTGTACAATTGACATGTATTTTTCTGAAACTTCCCTTAATCACTGTGGCTCTGTGGTGCTATCCAGACATTTCAAGATGTTTATTTGAGCATCCTGACCAGCCTGACATACAGTAGCAACACTGGCTTAGTCAGTGGCACAAGTCTGTGGAAGCTGTTTGTCCAGCCAATGGGAGATGAGAAGTGTTTGGGAAACCATCATTATTTTTGCAATTCGCTTTGGTGATGGTAGCACCACAGAATTAACAAACTTTAAGTAAATCTGAGGCAGTCATAAGACTGCATACACTGACCAATAAGCACACTGAGCACTACAGACCTCACTGCATAGCACAGCTGCACCCCCAAGTGGCCAGAGACAAGAACTCAAGCAGAGTGGAGCAATGGAGCAATGCCAGCAGCTGGTGCCCAAAGCCACAGTCTGACACCAAATGACTTCACTACGCTTGGAACCATGTCCATATTACAATAGCAATAGAGCATCTTAAAATAGACATTTCTGAAGCTAGAAAGCTCAGAAAACCGAGAGCTCTCAAATATATTAAAGAAGCAATTCAATATGTAAATACAAGTATAAACAGAGGGTTTGGCAGTGAAAGAATTCAGATTCTAATCTGAGGAGTCTAGCTGATTATGGAGCGTAATAACAGTCAGGTTTCTGCAGTGAGATTACTGCTGATGGAGAGAGCCTGAACACAGGAGGGGAAAAAGCAATGAGAGAAGGAACCAACTACAGTAGTGCAGCCAGTGCTGAAGAAAGGAAGAGAGACGTGGTGATAAGATGTTTTCGGTGGACTTTTGAAGGAGGCAAAGTGCAAAAATATGTACACAACAACCATTTAAAGTTTGAGGTCAGCAATATTTTTTTTAAATGAAACATATTAATACTATTTTTCCTATTCTACTAATTAGTGAATCCTGAAAAAAACTATTACAGTTTCCGCAAAAATATTAAGTTTTCAACACTGATACTAATAATAAATGTTACTTGAACAACAAATAAGCCACCAAATATTACAATGATTTCTGAAGGATCATGTGACACTAAAGACAGGTGGTTGCAGAAAATTCAGCTTTGCCATCAAAATAATAAAAAACTTGTTAAAACAGATTAAAACCGAAAACAGTTCTTTCAAATTGTAATAAAACGTCACAATATTACTACATTTACTGTATTTTTGATTAAGTAAATGATGAGCATAAAAGCCTTCCTTCAAAAATGTTTTTAAAAAGTAGTGTATGTTCATGTTACTATTAGCTGTTGTTCGGTTGTAATAATAATAATAAAAAGAATAATACAAATAATAATGTAGGCATAAATCATTTCCTGTGTTCTATGAAAGTGCAGCAAGTTTTGTGAATTCCAAAAAGAAATTCATGATTGCAAGTAACATAAGTATAATCCATCCATGTGTGTTGTGTTGTTTTGTGTGTGCGTTTGGGTCCTAACCTTGGAATGCGTAATGGAGAGCGTGTCCACCCACACGCGCCAGCCACCCCACTCATACTTAATGGCATGATAAAGAAGGATGCGAAAGATGGCGTACACCATCTCTGTGATCTTCTGCTCCTCGCTGTTCTTGGGGTTTATGAAGCACAAAGACATCATCCACTCCTGCCACACAGAGCACTGCAACAGATTCCTACAGAAAAGACCATGAAACAGTTCATAAAAAATCTGTGCTTGCATGAGAGAAAATAGGTTATGTAATCAGTAGAATTAGATGTATTTAAAAACAGATGCAAGATATCTGTGACATCTAAGTAAAAGTGTGTGTGTGTGTGTGTGTGTGTGCGTGTGTGTGTGTGTGTGTGTGTGCGTGTGTGTGTGTGTGTGTGTGTGTGTGTGTGTGTGTGTGTCCTCACCTGCGATTCTCTCGGCTGTTGTTGAAGAGTTTGATCATATCTGAGAGGAACATACGCCGTACTTCCATGCTTTCTGCTCCTGGAGAAGCGTTCTTTAAAAGAGCAGCTATCACTTTTAGGATCTCTGATGGAACAAAATATCTGCCTTTAATGCCCATGAAAGAACAGTAACTTTTCATATTGTATCTGAATGCCTAGTTTTTAAAAAGCTTATGAACCATTAAAGTCCTTTTATTAAGTCTTTTATTAAGCCGTCGCTTAAGTTTTTGAATACAGATTTTGTTGACTGCCTTTCTTACTTAGTTATACAAATTCACTGTTCAGTGTTGAATAAAGTACACGGACAAACAAACTAAACAGCTTTTAGTGCTGTACACTATCGGTTTGGGGTCGACAAGTATTTTTTAAAGTTTTTTTATTTACCGTTTTGCATAAAGTTGATCAAAAGTTACAGCAAAGACATTTATAATGTTACAAAAACTGTTCACATAAATACTGTTCTTTTGAACTTTATGTTCATCAAATAATCACGAAAAAAATTTATCATTATTTTAACAAAAACATTATGTATTTTAATACTGATTATTCATTTAAAACAAATGTTCCTTGAGCACCAAATCAGTATATCTGAATTATTTCTTAAAGTTTATGTCACACTGAAGACTGGAGTAATAGCTGCTGAAAATTCAGCTTTGTCATTAGAAAAAAATATATAATATCTAATAAAATAAAATACATTTTATTTTGTAATAATGTTCAATAATTTACTGTATTTTTCATCAAATAAATGAAACCTTGGTGAACATAAGAGACAAATAAAATATCTTACAGCCCCAAACTTAGGAGATAGCAGAAAGAAAAGCACACATTTTTATTAAAGCAGATACACGTTGCCCCAACACTTGCATTTAGTGAGGAAATAGCCTGCATATAATGTGTGGAGGAAGTAATAGTACACTCCACATCATAAGGTCGGTATAGTCTAAACTCTGCAGCTAAAGTCGTGGCTTCCTGGAACAGAGCGTTAGCTTAAACTGGAAAGATTGGTTGTTTAGATGAATTATCTAGACAATGTCAGCATGCATTAAGTTGAGAAGAGCAGCTCAAGTTTCAGCCGTCACAGGGAGTTTAGAGCACGACAGCATCTGTAACCAATGCTCTCACTCGTTCCAGCAGAATTGTGTTGTTTCTACGCCTTACTCACTCAAATTAAAGTCACTGAACCTTACCAGTAGAAAATTACCTTTGCATGTATCTCTGCACTTTTCTGTTTTTTTCACTCTCCAATCACCATTTGGTCTTGGTTTGTCCCTGAGTTTAATTTAAAAGAAACTTTTGCTTCCTCAGTTTGTTTGATTGGGTCTGACATGGCTAAAGACTGCAATCAGAGGCATTTAGAGGCTTCAACACAGATCAAATCAAGGAGACAGAAGAAAGCTGAAACTCTGCTGTGCTCACTCTCTGATCATATATGAGATGGCCTTGAATCAGACTCTGTTGGTCTACCATCTCCATCTGAACGCTCTAGAACCGACCCAGGATCGTTCCTCAGACTGGCAAGTGGTTTGTGTGCGTGGTCACATCTCCATGTAAATACAGCTCTAATCAGCTGCTGGCAGTACCTCAGAATTAAGCTTCGTTAAGGAAAGATCCGATATGGATCAGTATACAATATTAGTTTCACTTTTTACATGAAAACCAGAGCATCTGATTGCTGCCAAATCCTGTACTGAATTTAAAGGAGACACATGTAAAATTGAGCATAAACCGAGGATGGAAATAAAGGCATCTTTAAGAGAGAAGAGAGAATTCAACCATCTAATATTCAGAAACTAGCTGGTTGCGAATGAAACCAATGCAGTGAAAAAACTCAATGCAACTGTGGGATAATTACTTTTTAATGTGTTTACCATCTGAGTAATCGTGACTATCAAACGAGCTTCATTTGTCTGATGTAACCGTATACTTCCCCATTAGATGCAAGAAAATACTGGTGGCTGTTTGTTTGCACCGCATCAGGAACAGAAATATGAAATGAGACTCGCTATTGACTATTATTGTAAATCATGAGTAAAAATAAGCAGAGTTAAGCTATTTTACAATAGCAGGCAGGCTCTGCTTGTTATCTTGCCGTCTCTCGTGTAAGGACATTTTTCATACCAGTATAATGTTGACCGCTATTGTATCTCTGAATGAGGTGATGAATGTAAATATTGCATTCTGTGCTGCAACTAAACTAAATTACTTTATTTGTATATATATTTCTTCATAACTTAATTTATAATTTTCAATTTATCTGAGAAATGCAGGTACAGTTTAAAAAAAATAGAAAAAAGCTATACACAAAAAAGTAGAAATACATCACCAAAAAGCAAGTTATACAAATAAAATGGTTCCCTTAATAAAAACAGTCAGATGTATTTCAATAAAATAAGAAAAAATTATTTTAAAAGTAGTATTATTAGTTTAGAATCTATTAACATATATGTATAAAGTGTGCACCTTTAATGACTGGTGTCACAGGAGAAGAGATTGTGTCTCATATAACTTACGTGGGTTTTGAATCTTCACAGTGGAGTCGGGGTCTGGGTGCTGTTTGTGAATGACCTGAGTACAGATCTGCTCCGTAAGAATCTGGAGAAAATTACACGTCAATTCTGGTTTATCAATGATTTACAGTTAAGCACCAAAATCCAGATTAGGGATGAGAAGAAGTACCCGGTTACATAAAAATAACAACAATGATATATGGCAACAGAATGACTTGAACTTTTAAACATTTCAAAACAATCATTATTCAACAGGCAAAAACATTTTTTTAAATCAGGATTTCATCATAATTTTGGAAAACACATTTCCAAATACAAAATAAAAACAACTCATAAAAAACAAAAAAAAACAAATGTAAAAACAATATATGAGAGAAAGTAAATGAAAACACGCTTCAATAATTGAATGTTTGAATTGAAAATACTAGCCCAGTTAAAATTATGTGAAAAATCTGCACTAAACTATCTAAAGTACAAAAAAATCGTTTTTAATTAAGTTCATAAAAAAGTAACAAAAAAAAGAGGCTTTTGACACTTTTTATTAATAGATACCACAAAAAAAGAGTGGAAAATCAGATCAATACAAAGCAGGCCAGATTGGCCTGTCTGGCATGAGCACCACATGTCCAAAGCATGCATTTTTGCCTAAAATTGTAACTGGTCAAACGAAACGTTTAGCTGACATTCACTTAATATTATAGTCAAAAACAAAGTGCTATAAGCAGACATTTAAAAAAAAAATCATATCAATATCTGAGACTGACCTCAAAGAGCACGTTGTATGTTGTGACTGTGACCTGGTCTGTGTGGAGCATCAATCGTTCAGTGAGCAGAGAGAACAGGCCGTGAGCCAGCATGACCTCTGACTTTGCCCTAAAATGCATGGCATCCAAAACATCAGCGCCAAACCCACACTATGCTCTACTTCAAATACAGCCAGAACCCCAACAGGGCATAACTGCTGCCCAAAGCGCCTGAAAAATAGCTTCGCAGTCACGGAATGAAGCTGCGTCTATTTTAAAAACACTTGGCGGTCAGATTCCTTCTGGGGAAAGTTTACATGAAGCAAATGGGATTACAAATGAAAGTGAGCTTTATCTATCAAACACCACAGAAACTGCATTTGGAAAAATGCTCACACTCAATTACATTGACTACATTAGCGCATAAATATTTATATTAATTAATAATGAATTAATAGTGGAGTGAGAGCAATTTGTTATCAAAATAACCCAGCTGAATTCACTCTGGGAAAATAACTAGCCGCTTATTTTAAATCATTAATTTTAAGAAAAAAATTCAGCCTTCAACTCATTTGACGGTATGCTGGGAGCTTATTTCTGCTAAATATATATAGCCAGACCATCCACTACTGAAACATTTAGTAAAGTAAACAGTCGGATTGAATCATGCACAGTATAGGAATCACATATTAAAACAAGGTTAACGTGTTATTGTTACTAATATGATTAACGGTATTATTATAAGCACTTATTTCAAATAAAAAAGTAACTCACTTTGGTGACAAATATTTGACAAAGTAGCCCAAGACTTTGAGCGCCTGCACACGAATCCCTTCACTTTTGGATGCGAGCAGCTTGAAGATGACCCTGTTATTCACCAAAGAGAAAACAAATGTGTAAAAACAGATGGAAAAAAAATATACAAAATTAATTTAGAAGGAACATTTAAAAAAGAACATTAAAATTACATTAAAAATTGTTTTTAACAAACGGATTTGTGATTAAGTTCAAAACAACCATATCTATTATATATATTTAAAACAAATTGGGTAAAGCTTAAAAATTGTGTTTTGGTTTTCAATCAGTGTTTCTTTCAAACAAAGGAAAATACCAGCGACGCAGTCTGGTATGTACACAGATCCCACAAGAGCTGACGTGAACACTCAGACATAACCAAAACATTACACCGTCTACATATTAACATAAATCTGCCTATATCCTTCTGGAGTAGGATTTGATGGAAGTGTGATTTGAACGAGGTTGTCAGATCTAAAATGAAAGTGAGGCCCTCTGTTTTATCATGACGAGCCGTCCAGATGCCCCCCCGCTAGCGTGCACATTTAACCCCATGGCTGTCAGTGGAACTAGCATGTCTATAAAGGCTTTGGAAATGTAAATGCCTCCATTTTTGTAGCCCGTATAAGAGCCCAGTACAGCAGCATAGGTATCAGATGAACCTATGAAAGTGTTTTTATAGGTTTTATTATGCAGGACTCGGATGTCTCTGCTATGAATGAGGTATTGTGGCCTCGCATTACTCAACAGTGATTAATTCAGATTCATTTGTCAGATTTTTTTCCCCAGGTTTATTTATAGCTTTTAATAAAGATGCGGGTTGCAGAATATAATCTCTGGTTTTATGGGGCAACAACAGCTCTCACCGTATTCCATTTCGCTGATCGAAGGCTTGAACCATTGATCCAGGATGCTCAGACATCAGTGCCACCAGAAGCTGGAGAACATCCATCAGATTATCATCCTGTGAAAAATAAATAAATAAAATAAGTAAAATAAAAAATAAGCATATGTCAGAGTCAGGTGTCATTCAAGACACCATTGCAAAAATTGTTCTAGGATTTAAACTTCATCGTGATTACAGCAGTAGAGTGGGGATCTTTATAATCTGTGTCTGAATTAACCTAACATTAGAATTAATCCATTACATATAGATATGCGTCTATGACAGGAAATTATTAGTGAGTAAATGGCACTTTCAAAAAGCATAAAATGTGTGCCCCATTGTGTTTTAAAAAGCATTAGAAGGACAATATAAATATACAATATATATATATATATATATAAAGAGAGAGAGAGAGAGTATAGAGCATTTGCAGGCTCATGTGGCATGATAGTAAATACTATTTTTTTTTACGTACAAGAGAGAAAGCTGTGGGAACCAAGCGCCATCTGGTGGCACTTACACCACAGGCTACATACAGTGTAACACAAATGTGTAAAATTTGATAATCTGCCTTGATTTACAGTAAAATGCTACTGGTTTAATAGATGCATTGAGAAATGTTTGAAATGAAAGTAGGTGCATTAGGGTACCTCGTGCATTGTGAGCAGGTAGTTCAGAATACTCTGCAGTTCGTCTTCCTTCACGCCATGATCCTACATTTGCAAACCACACAAGCATTACCTGGACTGCACTTCTCAGGATGGATTTGTTATATTCAAATTGCATGTGCGCTATGGCCACACTAGTGTACCTTCATGATCAGTTGTTTGACAAATAGCAGGAGGAATGCTCGCAGAGAGTGAATCTCCTTCTGATTGGGTCTTGGCCCATCTGATGCAGGATATCAAGCAAGCAAAAAGTCACGTAAATATTATTCCATGGGCCTAAATTGTGATAATACTTATACATTTTCATTAGGTCATTTTTGTTTGTTTGTTTTTTGTTTGCTTATTTGTTTGTTTTTGTTTTGGGTCCTAAAGAAAACTTGGTTTGAAATGTATAACTTTGATCGTTTATAATTTGAAGCAAAATGAAGAGAATATTTCACTCAATGTATTCATAATTTCACAGAACACATTAAAAGACACATTGCTCAGTTATCGTGGAATGGGATGCTTTCCCAAAGCATCTTTAGCACAATCATGCAGTGTCCTTTTTATCTAGAAAGGCAATTTTCAAAACAGGATATTTACAATGACAGCATGTTACATAACCTGTTATATAAGGAATGACAATAAATCATTTTTACTGATTATTAAAATAAGGAAATATTACATGCATTGCAAATATTAAGTTGAAGAAGGACTCTAGCCCACAAAATAATTAGTATTAGTATAAGCTAATGATCTTATACTGTATAATTTAATTTCTAACTATAATTTGCAACAAAAATAAACTGTATTAAATGTAAAATATAGAAGATGTTTTATTGCTATTCCCAGACTTTTGGACACCACTTTAGCTTCACATGGACCTTTTTGACCCTAATTCCCTAGTCTCAAGACATGTTGAGAAGTTGGTTTAATTCTGCAGCGGACTGCTAGCTTACCAAGACCCTTGGGCATGATTCCGCTGCGGTCCAGTGGGTTTACGACCCAGTAGAAATACTTGAGGGTGTGCATGATCTGCAGTACAGTTCCAACTCTGCGGATGGCGTTGTAGATGGTGACGGTGCTGATGAATTCTGTAGCCAGGTAGGTGTAGAGAACCAGCTGTACCTGTTGAGGGTAGCAAATCAGTTTAAACCACCAATGAAAAGTCACATTTGAGAGAACAAAGAATTGGTCAAATATAAGGTTAGCATGATGCAGCAGGTCACCTTAGCTGGGGCATGAATCCAGATGTTAGGGTTGAAGAGGATGTGGTCACACAGCTGTTTCAAGAGCAAAACTCCAGTAGGAAGGTTGCAAAGATAACGGGCGAAGGCAAGCACAATGTCCAGCACAGGTCGTGTCACGTGTACTTTAGAAGACTGAGAAGAAATTACAAACATGAAATCAAATATCAATAAAAACAAGTAAACATTTTTTATAAAAAAACAAATTATCAATAAATGTGAAAGACAGACAGAAATAGATTCTGCAGATTATTTTTATTTAAGATGTCAGGTTTTGCAAGGCCAGGTTTTTTTAGGAACATTAGAAACACAGCTACAACAAGCTGTATTTCTTATGTTCCTCAAAATAAAACTTTGCAAATTGCAAATATGCAGATGATTCACTGTCACAAGATTCATAAATCACAAGAGAATCTTTTTACTTTTTTAGACTTAAAAGATGCAGCATATGACAATTACTGGATATTCTCTGTGTGTGTGTGAGTGTGTGTGTGCGGCGTGCGTGCATGCATGCGTATACACTACATTGCCAAAAGTATTGGGTCACCCCCTTTTAATGAAAGGTTTGACTACTTTAGTAATTTCCATGAGTACAAATCTTAATGTTTAAGCATATAATGATATTCTAGGGAATTGTGTGCTTCTAATTTTATAGCAACAGTTTGGACAGGACCCTTTTCTATTCTAACGTGACAGTGCCTCTGTGTATAAGGCAAGGATCAAAGATAAATTATGATTCAGTCAGTGTGGAAGAAAAGTGTCTGTGTCTGCAGAAAGCCAAGTCCTAATCCCAGCTGAACACCTCTGGTGTGACTTTAAATGCAGACCTTGAGCCAAAAATGTGCTTTTGTCAGTCCACGTGAGAGACGCGTTCAGAATCATCACATGGTCACTGTCTAGTGGGATTTGTTTTCAAGCGCGCAACTCGCAGCATTCGCTGTTCTTCTGCTGGTGCTGACGGTGGCGGTTATCAAACAGCGTTGCATTACTGCAGGCGCCCCCTTCTGGATTGGGGTGAATTGACTGTATTCGTCGTAAGGCCTCATGCACCGAACTGAGAGGTCCGTACCGTGACGGTTCGGTACCAATACATGCCACCCGTAATATATATACATATATCATATGAATGATAATGACAAAAAAAATGTTGTGTATATGAAGGTTGCCGTTTTGGGTGGATACAAGTTTAATTGTATTTACTGCTACTTTACATTATTTTGGAATGAAGTAATAAAATGTGACCGTGGACAACAAAACCAGTTATAAGGGTACATTTTCAGAAATGTTTACACATTGTACATTAAAACATTTATACATAATCTGAAAGCTGAATAAATAATATTTCCATTGATGTATATAGATTATTATGACAGGACAATATTTGGCCGAGATACAATTTATTTGAAAATCTGCAATCTGAGGGTGCAAAAAAAATCTAAATATTGAGAAATTGCCTTTAAAGTTGTCCAAATTAAGTTCTTAGCAATGCATATTACTAATAAAAAATTAAGGTTCGATATATTTATGGTTGGAAATGTACAAAATATATTCATGGAACATGATGTTTACTTAATATCCCAACGATTTTTGGCATAAAAGAAAAATCAATAATTTTGACCCATACAATGTGTTGTTGGCTATTGCTACAAATATAACCATGCGACTTAAGACTGGTTTTGTGGTCAGGACAACTGCACCGCATCAAAGGGACGATGGACGGGGCCATGTATCGTCAAGGCCAGGGCATTAAAAATGGGTCGTGGCTGGGTATTCTAGCATGACAATGACTCAAAACACACGGCAAAGGCAACAAAGCAGTGGCTCAAGAAGAAGCACATTAAGGTCCTGGAGTGGCCAAGCCAGTCTCCAGACCTTAATCTCATAGAAAATCTGTGGCGGGAGATGAAGGTTCAAGTTGCCAGACCTCAGCCTTGAAACTTTAATGACTTGGAGAGGATCTGCAAAGAGGAGAGGGACAAAATCCCTCCTGAGATGTGTGCAAACCTGGTGGCCAACTACAAGAAACGTCTGACACCTGTGATTGCCAACAAGGGTTTTGCCACCAAGTACTAAGTCATGTTTTGCGAAGAGGTCAAATACTTATTTGATGTATTAAAATGCAAAACAACTTTTTGAAATGTGTTTTTCTGCATATTTTTGTTGTTAGTCTGTCTCTCACTGTTAAAATAAACCTTCAAATTATAGACTAATAATTTCTTTGTCAGAGAGCAAACGTACAAAATCAGCAGGGGATCAAATAATTGTTCTCCCCACTATATATTAATTTTAAGAGTATAAGCTTACTTCAAACATTTAAGAAGACAGTTTTCTCCTTTTTTCTTATGTTACAGCATTAGCAGGATTTACACTGCCTTTGGATGCACATGTTCAACATACTCAATGCATAAAATGATATTGGTGTTCGGCACTTACCTTCTCCAGTGCGTAACCAATGACAAGAAATCCCTTACAGGCCAGAACCTGCTCTTGCATAGCTACAGAGCCCTTCAGCAGATCCATCACAAATGACAGTAGTGTGCAACTGAGAAAAACATACAACATGTGAGCTTCAGTTGAGAAAGACTGAGCAGATCTAACAACAAAATGATAAATAATATATAGACCTGATCTAGTTCAAGTAAGACAGACCAGAGGCTGTCAAAATCCAAACAAATGAAAATATCCACAAAACAAGACTTGCTGAACAGGCTGAAAAGTTTAAACACTTTCAAACCTGGTGTTTCATCGCTGATGACAAACACTGGTTTTGACGTTTTTTTGTAATTTTCCCCTCTTTTTAGATAGGACAGTGATTAGATTGGGAGAGTGGGAGAGCAAAGTAGGAGAGTATCTGGCTCACACGACATGCCATGTTTCTAAGTTTAAATGAAATCTGAGATACGATTAGTGGTCAATCGATATTGGTTATTTGACAGTCGATGCCGATATCTTGGAAAGCAGGGTGGCCAATATAAAGGCGATATAATTGTATTTATTTTTATTAATATTTATAATAAAAAAATAATATAAAAAACTGTCAAATAAACATACTTATAACTTAGATGACAAAGTATTTTTAACAAATAAATAAATATTTAATAAAAATAAAATTAAAAATAAAGTGAACACTGTAACCAACAAGGCACTCAGTATTCTGGAAAGTTTGTGTGCATATTTGTTTTCCAAATGAAGCCAAGGTAACACTCATTTTACATACAGCACACAGTGAAAATGACATGAATATGATCGTGGGCAAATGCATAAAGCGCAGCATAGTTTGAAATCACAAGATTATAGTTTGCCGATCAGGCATCTCTAGTGAAGCTGAACTCTCCTACTGTCCGCATTCACAGACCGACCGTCACGCAGAGAACACACAATCATGCAGGAAATAAACACACACATAAGATCTCACAGCTGGATCTGAGTAAGTATGCAAGGTGTGTGAGATTAAATGTTCATTAGACATTCAAACATTTGTTTAAATGTAAATGCATATTTGCTGAAAGCTGAAAGAGAAAGTATTACAATGTTTGCCTTTCTATTACCAATATTATAAAAGCAATTGATATAATACTTTTTGTAAAAAAAAACTTGTATATATTTTTAATTCCTTTGTTTAACCGTTCTATCTGATTATTAGAAAGACTTCTATCCGTGTTAGACAGAACTGTTAATGACGACAGCGAACAAGAGGGAGAATGTGAGCACTGTGTGCTATTGAGAAAGTCATACATTTTCACTGGGCCTGTCAATTGAACACATTCAATTAACTATCAAAAAATAACAAGTAATTAAAAACTAACTAATTTAACTTGCATGCCATCTTGCACTGCATGCAGTTGCTGACAAACATCATGCAGGATGATGACTATGCACCCTAAGAGGATTTGTCTTATATTTATATCATTTGATATAGTTTAGTAATATCATATCAGCAAGAGAGTATTGTGTATTTTATTAATTTTTTCCGACAAAAAGAAAAGCCACTGCAGAACTGTTGTGTCTCCAAGAAACACAACAGTGTTTTGTTACTGATAAATCAATGCATTTGAATGTATTGAGTGGACAGTCACTTGCTTCGTTTCTGAATGAATCAGCCATTTGAACGAATTGGTTGAATGACTCACTCATTAAGACAGTGACTTACCACCACCTACTGGTGGTTTAGTTTCATAGTTAGATGATCATTCAAAAAATTTATTTTATCATTTCACATTTCAAGATCATTTTTTATTTTCCAAACCATTAACGCTCATTTTAAACCCATTAGTCTCACAGCAGTATTTATGCAATTCAAACTGCAGTGTAAATGTTCATGCCACCTATGAACAGTCTGTTAAAATAAATATACCTAAATACACTTCAGATGCAGCTTCTGAAATCAATGTTATGGCCACAATGTAGGCTTAAATATTGTAATAAATTATGCAAAGAAAACTGCAAAAAAATAAAAAAAGACTTTTTTGTGATGTCTATTATTATTGAATTAATACGAATTGTCGAACACAATAATCGCTTTAAAAAAAGGAGGGGGGGTAATCTCTTATCTCTTAGTAATCCCTAATATTTCACAGGTCAAATGAGATAAAGAATAATATTTATTATAAATAGCTGCTCCGAAGTGATGATGCAAAAATATTTTGAGGTATTTGTACTCCAGGTAGCACTCATTTGATAGTACTACAGCCAATCATGGTTAAATATTTAACTTTGTATTGGCTCCTAGTCAATGGTATGTCCACACAAAATAACAGTGAATGACACTAAGCACTAACCTCTTGAGGACCAAACCCTACAGCCAAAAACAGACTAATGGTTTGTGTACCATGAGAAAACATCTCCTTAAAAAGCTGTTATTGTGAGTCTACTGGGTTTAACACTAGGACAGACAATATTAACTTAATTTTCAGTTTTTCCTAGCCAGGCTAAAACTGCAAAGAGCTCAATCTTCTTTCCCCACTGAGAATCCCTTTCCTAATTTTCATTCTGAGTTGGTGTTCTCACCAGACGGAGGTGTCCATCTCGTAACCGCTGTGCTGGAGGAAATCCAGCTGTGCAAACAGGGGGAAAAGGACCTGAACTCCTCCTATAGAATGGATGGCACTCTGAACCGAGTGTGTCACCACAGCTTTGACGTCCTGAAACACAGAAAGGCTTGATGTTGGATTTGTTTTCTAATTTTATGTTGTATTACATCATCATGTTGTGTAACACAGATACCCTCTGGTCAACACAATTCATATTATTGCCTATTGTTCTGCAACAACTACTCCAGAAATGGGAAGGTTATTTCTTAAATCTGTGCTCTGTATGCATGAAAAAGGGGAGGTGGGTATAATTAAATACTGAAAGACAGCTGTAAGGTCTTTCTTAATGTGCCTCTCCCAGATGGCACATCCATAAAAACCCTGTCAGAGAGAACTACTTTATTAACTGAAAAAACAAAAACAAAATTATGCTAAATTATTGTTCCTGTTACTCATTTTATAGAATAGTTCCTATTATTCAGTTATGAAGTCCAGGGCTTGACAACAATTATTTTTCAGTTGATATTTGCACTTATCCTGCAAATGTTTTTGCCAACACAATATTAATAATTCAAGTAGTAAAAATAATAATAATTTGTTGTTGAATAATGTTTCATTAATTATTAATTAAATTACCAACTGTTATTCAGAATATCTATTTCATATTATTTGCATAATTTAATAGGTTTTAATTAAGCAATGCATTCATAAACACACTTTTGCTGTGAAACTGTGCACAGAAAAAAAATTATATTTAACTTTAAAAAACATTCTGATGCTTTCCAGACTCATTTATGTTATACAGTATAACTTTATCTTGAGACATCAGAAGAAATTCAAATGCATTCAAAATGCATCACACATAACCAAATGTTTATGCTTGCAAGACAAAAAAAAATAGTGCTTTCAATCAATAAAAAAAAAAACTATTGAATTGTACATTGTTTTCTACAATTAATTGCTATTAATTGCGATTAATCCTACCAAATATTAAAGTTTTATTTTATATTGCAATGATTTCACATTCAATCTTAAAGTATATTTAAAAAAAAAATTAATGACATATTTTCTTATGACTGAAGGCGAGCGTCACTGAAACCAATACTACTGATGTATATAGGAAATTGTTATTTTTTTCCTAATATTTAGCCATAAACTATGGCCATTCAACATTACAGTATAATTGAGAGCTATCAATTTGAAAATTTATTCAACTTTAAAAAATACTTTAATTTAAGTGAAATTGAAACAATCTTCACATAAACCAATTATAATAAATGACATATTTACCTGTGTCCTACAGCAAGTAGGAAATATACAGAAATTGAAAGAAGTTATCAAACACTAAATTCTAAATTAAAAATAGATGAATACTTAAAGCTACAAAAGTTACTGATATCCTCTCTTTTCTTTTGTTCTTTGATTAACAGACATCACAGCAGCTGGTTATTAGGTTATTTGGCTGCTATTACTTTATGAGCTGCCGCTGCTGAACATGACACTGGTCTGATATGCATCATATTTTCGATGACATTACGACACTGCATGCTCGTAATTTCATTCATGTGGCCGTAAATATGATAAATACAATTATTGGCATGAAAAAAAAGAGACAGAAGTAGCAACTGTGAGTGGGGTGGCCAACCCTAGCTCCGCCCCTGCGTCTATTGTGGTAAATATTTTTAACGCCGTTAAACTCGAAAAATGTATAGCCTGTGTTAAAACACTAATTATGTACAATTCATATGTATAACATATGTAAACCACAGAGATACTTCTATGAAATATTTCCCTGCCAAACACTGAATTTTCCGGGTTTCTGTGTTTTCACTGTTATACACTAGGGGGCGCTATTATGCATCTCCTAAATGAGTCTAGAAAGTGCCGATCAAAAACACTGACCAGGAAGATATAAGCATCTAAATATGAAAAATAATGCAGCATCAACACTAACCACATGTAAGTTAAAGCTGCCTAATGTTACAGAGTGAAATGTCAATCCAGAAAGTGGTAAAGGCCTGCGCAAGATTTGGGAGTACTGATGGAAGACATTTACTGCATCTTTGCTTTGATGATATTACTGAATATGATCCAGATGTGGTATTTCATAAAAAATACGATTTTCGCAGCTTTTTTGCTCAAAATGTTGTTGTTTTTTAAACTTACCTACATTCAAGTGTTGAAAAAAGAATGCTTGAGGCTTGAATAAAACTGTTGAATATTTTTTTTTTTTTGTGGAAAGTATAGGGTCTAATCTTTATTTTGATGTATTGCGTGTTCAGATATTCATACAACAAAATATTTGGGCAGTGGCTGGTCAATTTTTTCAAAAACGCTGGCGGGGAAAGAGTTAACTGCCCCAAAACTCTCTCACACTGGCACAGTCAAAAATGTATATTTAATAAATGCATGAATGTTAAAAGGCTTGTAAACTCCCTTTATAACACTGTGAACCAGATTAGATTAAGTACTTTAGAACTCATGAAGTGCTGGATACAGCACAGGTGTGGGACATATTTTGCTGAGCGAGATGATAAAATGCTCATATTGTTAATTATGTTAAGGAATGGTGATAAGCTAGTTTCATTCGTCCACAGACAGCAGTCCACCTGGCAGGGCAGGTCTCTTCAGGCAGCTGTGCAGGAATGGTAAACCAGGTGTGATGAAGAGACAAAGAGGAAGAGCATACCTGCAGCATGAGGGCGTGTGGTGAGTGCACAAAGATGGAGGCATTGTCCTTGGGGGAGGACTCCAGACACAGCTGAGCGTCAGTGGCTCGAGGATTATAGGTGAAGGCGATACTGGCAGACAGCTTTCCGTCATACAACAACATCTTATGATGTTCTGCAAACAGCAGGTCACTCTCTGCCTTGTGCTTAAAAGTGCCCTGGATCAATCAGAGGGAGAGAGATGCTAAGTAGAGCTACGTTGAACATTCTTAAGTGTGTGGGAAAAGCATGACATTAAAACTGATTCATCAGAACACTTAATAAAAGCTGATGATGTGAATGATAAAAATGCCTGAAGTGTTCCAGCCAAATATCATTTTAGTGCTTCAAATTATTCTAGTAAATTCAATAATAAAAAATACAAATAAAGAGGAATAAAACAGCAGCATGTGGCTGCATTTACCCTTTATAATCTAATGAACAGTTCTGTACATGTATGTGATATTTAACATCTGTAACAGACAGCATTTGTGCAGAGAAATGGATCCCACCTTGTATCCAGGCCCCAGGTGATAGATGGCTAATATCTGAGCAGCACTGAGAGCCTCACTGAACAGATACACTGCCCCCATCTGACCACAGAACACGCGGTTTGCATCTGCTGTCTCTGATGAGCCCAAGAAACACTTGTCAAATGTCTGTGAAGAACAGGAGGGGGGAAAGTTTGTTTAGTTATTTTTATTTTGTTTCAATTCATCACAATGTTTGCAAGTGTAGTACTGGTACACTACTTAATTTGGAGTCAGTATGTTTTTATGTTTATGAAAGACTCCTAAGCTCACTAAGGCTGCATTTATTGACCCTAAAAATAACATGAACTGTAATAATGTGAAATACTTTTACATTTTTTATGCCATTTACTATGGCTTCAGCCATTATTCTTCAGTGCCACGTCCAAATTGACAATTTAGTCAACTGCACCGAAACGTGAGCTAAAGTCTTGTAACGCAGCGTGCAGCAGCTCTAGATGCGCCCATGTGAAGAGAAGGTCAAAGAGAGAGGACTCACGCTGTTTTCAAATGACTGATTTGATCTCACGGTTTGTGTAAATGTACTCATCTAATCTATAAATGCTATATTGAATAAATGTTTTGCAGTAATTTCCCTCATCTTAAAGTTTAAAGCTGTGGGAATGAGTAATGCGATATATGCGGAATACCTCACTGAAATTCAGGACATAATTAAACATAATTATATTATACAGAGGATTGTGAAATAGATTTCCAAGACTTTTCCAAAACGTTCTGGGTTTATTTATTTTTCCAAATCGATCCAGGCTTGGAAATTGCGGTTTTAAAATTACATGATTTTTCCAGGTTTTTCATGACCATACGACCCTGAATGTGACGATCGGGTGCGGTTATCTAAATCAGACAAAAATATAGGTGGCGGGTGGATAATTAATTTGAAGCTGCGGATTCGGGTGACGTTTTAGCTCATCCGCGCATCACTAATACCTATTACTCTACTACAGTGATTAATTTTTTTGTTTTTAAAAAGGGGCTTTTTAGTGAGACAAATTTTACACAAATGATAATCTGTCCCCGTCCATACAATAAAAGAGCAATAAACCATATTAGCATCACTTTGTTAGTTCATGTCAATCAACATAAAAAACATAAATTTGCTGTTACAAAATGCTGCTTTTTGACTGTTAGAAACAGACACTGATTACATCATTCTGACACCACCTTCAGCAATCCTGTTTCAGTGTAATAATATCCAACTTTTATTTACAATTTCAAAAGAAAAGTCTACATGTCCAGCACTTTTCTTTCATACTTTAAAGTTTGCGGGTATTTAGGGATTTGTAGCTGCTAAAATATTGACAAGCTTTGAACAGAAAACCTTCTGCAGAGCTTAACTGCTGGTTAAAACTAGAACAATAAAGAGATAACAGAGCCTTTTGAAAGTACTTACATCGCTTGTGTTGACAAACCAGGAGATCTCACCAAATGACGCCAACTCTCCGTTGACATAGCAGCTGATTTCACTGTTCTTCCAGCGATTATAGATGTACACTATGGTCACCATATACCACTGTTAAAATAATAAATAATATTAGCAATTATAAAAAGGACAGCATGACGTTATATATTTAATATCAATATTGCAAAGCTTGAGAGCATTATAGCAGGGGTTTTCAAAAGGGGTAACTTTTGGGATCCAAAATATGACTATGCCCTCCCAAGAAATCACTTTCCATTTCCATGCCTAAACAATCATTCATACGGAGTAAGACAAATATTAAATGTGAAATTATAAATCAGTTTCTAAAATTATTTAATTAGTTTTTGCACTGTCATTGTACTAAATCAGACAGTGAAAATATCACGAAAATATTGACTTTAAGTTTAACACATATATGTCTATTTGTGTATCAATACAATATAATAAATCACAATTGTAATTTCATGATTTCTGATTAGTCCTTAGAAAACAGAATTAAATAATAATAATCTTTTTTAAATAAGAAAATACTAATATTATTCCATTTCATTAATATCTTAAGTGCATTTTAACTTTGACAGCCCTAACCTTTGACCCTTTTGCAGCCTTGTGGTCCCCTGGGAGACCATGGATCCTAGTTTTAAAAAAACAGGTCAATAGAAAAATGTGGTCCATCAGGAAATATCTGATGCTAAACTTCCATTTGTAACTTTGCTGCAGTTATGAGACCGAGGTCCATTTACACCCTCCAGCTACGACCTCACCCAGATCTTGAATTTCCATTAAATGGCGGGAAAAGCCAATGAAGGTGCTTATCCCTTAGGTAAAACCTCTCCAGAGGGAATGGAACACTCTAAATATAGGCCAAATGCACCCCATGAAAGCTTTTTTGGAGCACTTGTGAGCTTCTTAGTATTAGTAATGTGAATTTGAATAATATTGGTAAGTACCAGACTTTCATTGCTGACTTTCCTTTGAAAAAATAAAATAAATGAATAATATATATAAATACATATATTATATATATATAAACACACACTGCATGTCTTGTTGGATCATCCTTCACAGTGGTTGTCTATCTCTAGTCTAAAGGTGCTATCCGAGGATACCTTCCCTTTCCAGGGGGCATATGGGATCTAAGCAGGGAAGGGATTTGGTTTCCTCTTCTAAATCCTCAGACATGACTTAGCCTCAGCACAAACCCTCCCTCTTATATGTTAACTTTGCTCTCCTTGTGCATTGTAGAGGTAAAGATGAAGACTTTGAAAAGTGTACAGAGTTTGTAAGAGTAAAACTGGTAAGGTGATTCATACCTTCTGGGGTTTAAAGTCATATTTCACACAGTGCTGGAAGCCTTTGGCTTTGGTCTTTAGAGAGGTCACAATCAGACATCCGCCCACAAAGTGTGCAGAATAGCCCAAACATTTGTTGGTGCGGAAGCTAGGGATGAGGGAACAAATATAAAGACCACAATTAATAAAAGCTTCATTTCAAGTGAGGGGTTCTCCAGTTTATACAGCCTATTCTCAAATGAAATAATAGCTACTGTTTTAACCCTTTTATGTATATATTTTTATTAAAAGCATTAATAATTTAATCATTCTCGATTTTTATGTTTATATTTTTGTGTATTTTGAAAGACTTTTCTGTCCATGTTGCATCAAGGTTTGTAATTCAATACAATGCAAGCCTATGGCAGTTTGTTGGTAATCAATTCATATTTTTTTCTATTTACCCTGAGTAGAAACTATTTTATATTACATTAGTATCTGAGGTGTTTGAAGAACCAAAAGCAGGCTGAAAGTGCATAACCATCCTTTACTATTTATTGGGTGATTTTACTGTATAACCATGATGTTTTGAAAGTGTTAGTTCACCCAAAAACAAGAATTCCATCATCATACCCTCATGCTGCTCAAAACCCATATGACTCATCTTTGGGACAAAAATGAAGATGTTGTAATATTTTGTACATCTGCCTTATGGGCTCGAATAACAATATGAGTAAATGGCATGGTAAGTACATGATGACAATTTCAATTTTTGGATGAACTAGGAATGTAACAAAAATATTATTTTGAATGTTCTGTGAAAACATTATTTAAAATAGGTTTGTGAAAAGTCACAGAGTAAAATATATTATATTAGAAAATATGGATGAATGGATGGACAGACAAATATTGGATGATGGATAGAATTTTAAAAGAAGGCCTGTAAAGTAGACAGTTAATCTCAGCCCAGTGAAAAGTGTAAATCCTACAGTTCTTTCTACTATCTTTCAATTATCGTTTGGTGAGTCAAAATAGCATAAATTAGTAATTTGCATAAATTACATTTTTGACAGAAAAATATGCTAAACAGAAGCTGAAAATATGACTAGAAGGCTGTGAAATGCTGTCCTTGAGAAGTGTAAACGCTAGACATAGAAGAAGAGGAAAATATACAGATTTTCTAACAACTACAAATATTTGTACTTTTATGGCACCTTACAGACAAAGAAGTCAGCTAATATTTTGCTATGCACTGCAGGTGTCTGGTTGAGATTCTCTATCTTGAATAGAGGTGTTGTATTTTACATTACAGGTTTGTGTGTGACCCACCAGTAGAGATAAGGCTTGTCCTTGTCAACGTTTATGTTATTGATGGGGTCCAGGCGCAGCCAGGTGTGGAAGGTAAAGCCGTTCTGGTATGGCCATTTTGCAATAGGCGGAAGTGCAACAGCCTGATGACACAAAAAAACAAAATATTTTCCAGTTAGGTTTCTATATTTTGTTGTCTTGTTTTAAATAACCAGAGCATCATGCAGAATAGCATATGAGCAGAACCAAAAAAAAAAACTACAGTTAATATCCTTGGAGGGATGCGCTCAAACCAGTTGTGTATGTTTGTACACAGAAGACTTTCTCTCATATTTGTGGATTACAGATTAAAAATTAATGTTTTGAAAAATGAAGGCAAGCGCAATGTTATTTTTTTTCGTGAAGCCAGAATCATATCTTGTGCTGGAATAACACCTAAACCTCAAATCAAAGTTCCTAAAAGGATGGCATCCATATGGCGCTGTTTCAAGTGAACGCTGACAACACAGGAAGTGTTCCATTCACATGCTGTCTAAAACATCAAGATCCCCATACTGTCGGGATGAGTTTGGTTAAAAATATTTGCCAGATCTATCTGACTGCGGTCCTCTTTAGATGCACAAAAATAAAATTATGTAAATTTTAAAGCTGAGCTCAAAGCAAAAAACAATGTCTGTAGTAAAACACATCTAAGATGTGAAAAAGATTATAGTCTATCCTGAAACAGCAACAAGCTGTTTTTCTCAAATGTATTTCCACACTAGAAACTTGCTTGACTTTTAATCTAAAAAAGATGAGTTTAAATCAATATACATGTTTCCCATCAAAATGATTGATTGCTCATTGTGGCATAAAACAGTTTTTCTAAAAATTAAAACTCTAGTTGATGGGACATGGTTCTTGTTTTATGACCCATGTCGCATCCTTTCTTACTCCAGAAAGAAGGTAATTACCTGTGGGTGTTAGACATCGCTGTAAACTTTCATCTGTCACATGACTAAAGGAATACCTTGATATCTAATTGAAAGAGTGGTTATGTAAACCTTTTGGAGACAGATAGTAATTGAATTCAGAATTTGTACCCTAAAGTTTTAATATCCTAAAATCTCCTAAAGAGAGTGTGTGTGTTTGTTTGTTTGTGTGTGTGTGTGTGTGTGTGTGTGTGCGTGCGTGTGTGTGTGTGCGTGTGTATGTGTGAAAAATACTTTTTAGTCAAAATTTGTCTAAACATTTTGCAGTGAAAAGATCATGTCGCAGATCTCATGCTATACAGTTTCAAGCAAACAGAAGATTGATTGATTTGTTTTTGTATTAGGTTAAAGTTGTTGTTACTGGGACGCATTAAACTGATCAGTGAAAGTGAAACGGTAGCTCAAAAAGTAACGAAGCATAATTTCCCTTATTTAAACACATTTTGTAAGTTTATTAAAGAGAGGAAGTTAAAATGTCAGAGTAGTGGACCAAAAAAGATAAATTCTGGCAAGTACCTTTCAAATCACTTATTCATGAACCACAATAAAAGTTTTTAGAGTATAGAGGCACATGTTATGACTGAAGTCAAGTGTAAGGACAGTGCAGTTAGACAGATGTTTGGGTCATGGTCTCACCGCGGCACTCTTCCCTGGGAAGCTGAAAAAGGAATCTGGGCCATTTCTTTGAGCCATGCACTTCAACACGGACAGCAGCTTGACGGCATGAGGAGGCTAATAGATCAAATGAAAAAGCAACAGCATTTGAATAAATGAAAACAAAACTCACACAAACACTCACACAGATAAATACTTGTAGTTTGACTGCAGTGTTTTTTCTACAAACATAAAATATTCTGCACACTACAAGTATAAAAAGAAAATACTGTCACAAATCATTCTGGCTAGTCTGAATCCTACTTATGTTGTGTCTAATTTGAGAAACATCTTCTGGACTTAGACATGGATTTTATTCTGAATTAGGTGGTAAACCGATCTAAAACATTTCTCAAACCGAGACGTATTTGGTTCATGAGCAATAAGTACATCAGACAACAGAGTCATAATAATGGCTTCTACCCATAGGTTGTAAGATACAGACACACATGGATTTGTGCTCTCCTACTGCTCTGACATGTTTATTTCATGCTCGGATCAATGGCACTGACACAGTTCCCCAGTATACAAACAGCCTAATGCATCAAACCCTACTGCCTTTGCACTGTCTCAACACCTCCCTCAAGCACTGAAGACATGCACGGAGAACAAGGACTTACATTATGTCTATTTCATATATTTTTTTAAATTATAGAAATTTGGTGCAAAGTAGCAAAATCATAACAAAAATAGTATAATAAATCAGCTTTATTTAAAACAACTGACAGCCCTAGTACTTCTCAGCATATGACTGCATGTGAGGTGTTTTCTCAAGTAGTAGATAAAGAAAGAGAAAAACATTACCCATTGGCCTTGTTCTCCTCTCAGTTTACTGAAGAACAGCTTCAGTTCCTTCACTGTGATACTGTAGCTGGCCAGCACACCTAGCATGTCCACCATCAGATCTGAAAAAACACCACACAGAAACACAGAAACATGAGGTGAATGCTGCGTTACAACTGAAAAGATATAAAATAAATGTTTATAAAAAAAAGTAGATATTTTGTTTCAGAGACGATGCTTGTGAGATGGTTTGCTCCGACTAAGGATTTAACGTAGTCGAATCAGAATTGTTGAATCTTGCCGATAGTCGAATCATATGTTTAGGGGCGTAACATTCGACAGTTATAAAATGCTGCCTGCAATACACATGGAAAATGTGTAACGGACGCCTCACAGATACAAATGGGGTAAATAAAGTTTTGATTATTAAAAGACAGTTAACGTTAGCCAAACACATCATGTAGGGGGGGAAATCAATCCATCGATGCATCACAATTCTCTCTCCAACGTTTAGTTTTTAACCAGATGTGTGATGATGCTGAGTTTGCTTTAGAAACACCCGTATTCTGCTTTCTTCCAATTCTTCACACATATACACCACTCGAACCTTCCGTAAAATAATATTTCATAAAGTTTGGGGAGGTTGAAGCGAATAACAAGGACATTCACGGGCTTCATTGCAAAGAATGCGCTGTGAGAGACACGCGCTTTGTTTGATGTTACACTTGAAGTGTGCGGTCTCGCCCGTCTGTGTTTTCCTTACAAATGCTCTACGAAGTCATCATTTGTGTGGTTTGGAATGCAGTGGACTTATATATTTAAAATAAGCGACTGGTAGTCGAATCAGGCTCCTCCAATCGAAACTTCGAATCTTCGATTATTCGGGGTCACCCATACTTGTGAGTAACACTTTTTGTACAAGAATGTTGTTTGTGTTAAGGTTTTGCAGCATCAGAGAAGTTTTGCCTGTGCTACAGCATTTGAGGAATGAGGACGTAAAATCATTCATCTGAACAAAGTCTGAGAGCACCTGTGATCAAACTGGAGTTAAGCTCCATCATGGTCCAAAGACGAATAATGAATCACTAAACCTGTACATGCACAATGTCAAATTGCACAATCTATACTAATTAAAACAGCAATGTTGTCGCTATAATCAAATCTATATACTGCATATAATCTATGAAATATAAAAAATATCTATATTTGGAATACCTTGATATGCCAAACTGAGCTTTTATGGCTGATTACACGCGTGTGAGTTTTTTGTGTCAGTGCAATGTTTTTTGTTGTTGTTTTTTTTAAAGAAATTAATACTTTTATTCAGTAGTGAAGGCATTAATGTTACAAAAGATTTCCATTTCAAATACATGCTTGTCTTTTGAACTCATGCGACACTGAAAACTGGTGTAACGGCTGCCAAAAATTCAGCTTTGCCACCACAGGAATAAATGCATTTTTTACTATTTAAATTGAAATAATATTTAACAATATCACTGTTGTTTTATTAATTATATTATTATATGATTTCCAAAAATATTCTTAGAACATACCCGCGATCATGGTGTCTGCCCGGTCTATGTGCTCAAGCACCAGCTGGATGAGGCCGATTTCTGTGCAGGCCTGCAGGTTTCGCAAGCTCTTCTTCAGCACGGCGGTGAACATACTCCACACTTCAGCTTGGCAAGTGGAATCACATTTATCCAGCAGCTCTACCATGCAGATGATGCTCTCCGTCTCCTGGATGATAAAGTTCATCTCCAGATCGAACTGTCCCCCAACCAGCTGCACAGACACAATTTAAAAGTTAGTCACAAATGGAGTCAAAGCCAGAAAAAAATATAAGAAGAATAATTTAGAAAATGAGTATCAATCTGAGGCAAAATGCAAATAAAATCCAGCAGCTAAGGACAGATCCCACAGAATACAGCAGAAACAATTCACATAAAATGACATTTAAAACAAAAAAGTTCAATGAATGTGAGTTATAGCCAGAGTAGTTGCTTTCTATGCTGGCAACCTATCCATTTATGTTGGCTTAATTCACAACATTAAATCCAGATAACCAAATCCCAGGGCTGCAATTCATGCCGATCCCATTGTAAAACATCTGTCAGCATCTGGATTACTGTGACAGGATTTCCACCTTACCCCAACACTGGCTCACTTTGCCATGAGACAGTATGACCCCTAGGTTAGAAAGCACTACTCTAATCGCTGTGTAATGGCGATGGCAGATGCTTCACAGACATGAACTGTAAACCTAGATTAACCTTGAAATGATGACATCATATGTGAGCGCTAAACACTACACACAGATAAATGCCAACGCCCCTGCAAAACCTTTTTGTTTACAAATGCATATTTTGGTAAATTCATATTTTAGGGATGCATCAGTTTATAATTTGTTGGGAAATATATATAAAAAATAAATAATTTATATAATAAATTAAATAATAAATATTTAAATAATAATAAAAAATACATCATATACAAATATAAATTCTTATTTTTCAAAGTTTGTTTTTTTCAATTTTTTATTACAAATAAGATTAAAGCATACCCCATTTTTTACATTATTGGGTAGTGTCGGATGTGAATAAGTATTTGAAAACTAGCTTGTACAAGAAACCAGGGCTTATGGGTTGTTCTTCTCGATTTTGTTGCTAAATGTGAGAAATTCATTTAACACAGCATGACAGGGATCTCTTTATGAGGGGGGGTATGAGTCTTGCAAACAACACAAATAACTTCCTTGTCTCTAAATAAACTGTGCACCACATAAACTGCAATCATTTTTCAGCACTTAATAGTTGGTCAGACATTTTTACATTTGTACAGTTATTTATGGCACATGATGAGAAAAACAATGCAGATGTCAGGATTAATATTACTGAGGGGGATGTGGTCATCTCACGGTTATAAGGGTCTGAAAAGATTGCTGTCATTTGCCATAAGACAGGCCACGACCACAATTTGATCAAGGACTGTAGTAGAGTATAAATCCATAGGCTATTGGATAGAAACTGTCCCGTTAAAATGACTGAAGGTGAATTAAAGGAAAGGGAGGAGAGGGGGGGTTCGCAGTCAGTCTGCAGCAACAAAGGATAACAAGGCAAGATATAAAAGCTATGATCAGACACACACACACACACACACACACACACACACACACACACACACACTGTTGCCTCCCCACTGGGTTTCTTCCTTCAAACCCACTGAATGATAGATTATTTATTCGAATGGCAAAATATGAAAGTGAATGAAATAAATGGATGCATATGATTGGCGGTCATGCATTTCACCTCACGTTTGGCCTCTAAAATCACCCTCCCTTCACCACCATAGACTAATATATCACCACCCCCCTTCAAATTTGCATTCTGGGAAGAGGAGCTAATTGCGTTGTGTGGCAGGCATCACAGAGAACGGCACTCAAATAGATCTGCGGCCACCGCACGGTGATTAATGGACCTGACATCCTCACAGACTGAACGGCAGTGAATGTGACTTTGGGGTGAGGATGCTATCAGCTCACACAGCAGACGCGCTGAAAGCGGAAGATGCTGATGTCGACCTTGTGTAAAGCACTTGATTGGCAGAAGCAGAAGATCAGCAGATAGAGAGGAAGTTAGTCAATGTTCATAAGTATTTAAAAAATAACAATTGTCAGAGGTGTTATGATGGATAATCGAAACCTAATTACATTTTTAACTGTCTAGTAATAGCATAACATTGATCTCCAAACACAGACGGTAAACTGAAAAAAGAATATGTACAATTTTACAGAAAAAAAACTGTTACCTGCTAGATACTTCATTATATACAGCCTTTAGTTTCCTCTTATTTTTGTTATCAGTAATGTGCATTAGGATGATTTGTGTTACATTTTCTGTTATTTAGTTTATTGCATTACTTTAGTGTCATGTGTTACACTGATCATTGTGTCTTTGTATGCATGTCCCTGTGCACAGAAATACACAAGCATTTGCCCGGTTTCATGGACAAGCCACTTACAATGCACTTTTTTCAGTGTCACCGTTATTATTATGGTGGTTATCAATCCAGATTTTTATAGTTTGTAAAACTAGTGTATATATACATAATAATATCTCTAGCAAGCACAACTACTGATATTAAACGATAAAGTTTGGCGATATGATCGTAAGTTTGGATATATTCTGGTTTATGGATATATTCTGAGGTTTATAGATATCTAAAACTTCATCTCTCTCTGTGGTTTCTTGTTTAACTTTCTATAAGCTTATCAAGTGACACTGAGCTTTGAAGTAGGCTTTACATTTCAAAATAGAGAACGTTTAATATTTTATTAGTCAGTGTGGTTGTAGATAACGTTTCATCAAAAGGGAATAAAGATTAAAAAAAAATGATTGATTCTAATGACTATTTTCAAACACTTAACCTCTCCTCATAATAGTGCATCCTTGCTGTATATTACAGATACAGAATTAACTGTAGTTAAAATAAAAAGCTAAGAAATACCTGCAAGGTCTTTGGCAAAAAAAGCTTTCAAATTAGAGTCCACATAATATAGCGGTCAGGACACAGGAGAAGACAATACATTAGACCAAATTACATTTTACATGTAATAACAGCTGCAATTTTTTCTTTTTTTTTAGTTCAGAAAACATTTCTCTCATTGTTAGGGTGTTTTTCTTTCTAAAAATAGCCAAATCGTTGTCCCTACAGAAATTAATAGGCAGCTATGGTAATGGAAATTCATAGCCTACTAAGATTAGGAAGATTAGCCTATTAGTAGCAGCAGCATTAATTCAATTGTCTTTGAATAAAGATTCATTTTTTCTCTTTTACTTTTGTCATTCTCTGTGGCTCCGCTCTGGAACCCTCCTGGTGAAAGTGGGCGTGAGACTTTCAAATCTGCTGTTATTTCCTCCTATAGCTCTTTATCAGTAGTGATCAGAGACCACAGAGGATTTATTTAGGGTTTCTTTACCATATCTGTTTTTCTCACACTCTGTTTATCATACAAAGTCTCTGCACGAGCTGATGATGCAGTCACCAGATCCCTCAGAGGCAAACCGAGCCCAGCGTTTCACCTCTGAGGAGCCAGTGAATTAATAATGGGTGAACAGCTCTTGGTCCTGGTCTGACAATAACAAGAGCTTTCTCCATGGTGAGATGAACTACACCAGGGACAACCACGCACACTTTACATACAGACCAAAGTTGCTGCCTAACATCTTATTTTAGCACTACAGAAATGAAGCATTAGCTCAGTGCTGGGAACATAAAGAAATAGAAGAGCAGTGTTGTTCAGCAAAGTCAGCCTCGATTTTAAAAGCTTCTTGAAAAGCTCTTTATTAAATATTTTGTTTTTGTTAGTGCAGGATTTGTATTTAAAAGACACAACAACAAATGACTAAGCTACATGCAATAGCACCACCAAGGACAGAATGTATTTTCATTCATCCATAAGTCTGTTGCAGCCCATTAAGCCATCTGAAGAGGAAGTGCACATTTCAGGTAACCTTGAATAAAACCATTACAAATAGTTTAGTCAGAACTGAAACTATACTCTCTCTTTCATTTTTTTTGGACGACTCAGGGCCAATTAAAGGGGTACTCCACCCTAAAATGAAAATTCTCTCATCATTTACACACCCTCATGAAATCTTTCTTCAGGTGAACACAAAGTTTCAGAAAAATAACCCATCATTGAATTCTCATTCAAAAATGTCCAAACCGTTACCTAGCTGGGGACTACTTTCAGATGCTGCGTAATATCATTGCATCTGCTGCACCCATGGTACGGCAGCAAAGTTCCTTGATTATTACGCCGGAATGAGAGTATAGTTCCTAGCCATAGCAGCCTAGAAAATCACAACTTTTCATTTTCCGTCGGTCTTATTACATGATGTAACTACAGAAGAGTCAAGCTTTAAATAGGAAAAATATTGAAACTATTTGGTCAATTTTGAGCGAGATGCTAATGGTCTAATCCGATTCAATGATCAATGCTAAGCTACGCTAAAAGAGCCACCGCCAGACTCAGTGATCGGCTGAATGGATTCAAAAACGGTAAAACTCAACTGTTTAACTCTTGGGGAGTTGTGAAATTAGCCTATTTTCAAAAAAAAGTGGAATGTTCCATTTTTTGCCTTTATGGCAGATCAGAGCTGACAGGAAGTGAAGTAGGAGAGAGAGAGGGGGCGGAATCGGGAAAGGTCCTCAAATCAGGATTCGAACTCAGGACGCCCGCAAAGGCGCTGTATGTCGGCACACTGCCCACAAGGCTATCGGCACCGACGTCATTTCTTCCCTTTAATATGACCACAGTGATGGCTCTGAATGTGAGCTAGAGAAGAAAAAAACTACAGTATGTGGGACTCTAGTCTGAGATGACAGACTAGAGAGCAAGAGGGAATGAGCAAATGGAGAGCAAATTTATGAGAAAATCTGTTAATGCTGAAAATGTGAGGGCATAATCTCCAACATACACCAGACAATTGAGGGAGAAGCATTTACATTTTTTTTATTTGCAAGTCTAATTAGTTTAACGCTCAAGTCCCTGCCCTTGGTTTTCCCAAACACGATTGAAAGCTTTCCCTGAAGTAAATATGTAATTCCTGCTGTTTTCTAATAGTGAATTATGAAAAAAAAGAAAACATTGCCTATCACTGATCAGAACAAAACCTAGTATCTATAATCTAATATACAAAGTGTGCAAACTATTTAAAAAGCACTTTATATGAAAAGACTAATGATCTGACTGGATAGGCTACATTAACATTAGTTCCAGCACAGTGCTTTTTAATTTCATTTTAAACAAACACACACAAAACACAATCATAAATGCAACGCTTACCAGTGCTAGCAGATCTAATAGATTAAGTTCTGCTAATTCTCTAAATAACTAACAAAAATATTGATTACTGCAATTGACTGACTCTCGTTCAGTAAACAGTAGCAGAGCTCCATACAGTCTATCTTCCTTTTGCACTCTTTCAGTTCAACTTTCTAGCATTAGTTACAGTGACATCAGCCTACAGCACTACTAATGGGTCAGTGACTTATTTTGGCTGGTCAACCAAGCATATTAAGAGTCAGCCAACTAAGCTAATTCAAAGTACAAAACCTTTTTTTTCATATTTTCCCAAACGCTTTTTAATACAAAAAGAAGGGGGAAAAAAGGGATAATGAATCAGCTACACGGTCTTTATTGCCAATTCTTATATTTTTTCCTGAGCACAAGAAAACATGTTTGAAAGTGGAAAAATTGCATGTTTTTGATAATGGTATACACCTTTAAAAAAACTGTTAAAACTACTGAAATGTACATTTTTCCTTGAGCATTATTGCTAGTAGAAAAAAAAGCTACTGCAGTGCTTTTTAAAACAATTGCAAGTTAATGCTTAACAGAATTTTTGTTCTCTGGGATTTCAGTCAGTTTCATCCTGGCCAGCAGGCACTCGCAGGCAGTTTTATTCCTGGTTCATTGCTACAGAAACGACAGGAAGTTGCATTGTAAGGACACTCCTGAAGGACTACATGATGTTGACAAAATGTAGCCCATCTTTCAGATCACAAATGAACGCTTGTGTACATTTCTGTCACTGGGACAACACTATTTATGTTTTATCATGACACAAAATTACAATTTTATCATTCTTTGCCATTCTATTTCTGTATGACTATATCTACTGTGAAACACACATGGGAGGTATTTTGAAGAATGTTGGTATTAGTTTTGTTCCATAGTTTGGAATGACATTAATGTACATTTTGACAGAATTTCATAACTAGATGAACTCAAGCTCATTTCATACCTGATTCAAGTCTAACCCAGGTCATGTTTATGTCCTTGTCCTGCTCTCTATCATAGCCTTGTTCTCATCTAGTATCTTATTACTGTCTATCAACAAAAAAAAAGAAAACTGCATGACACTTCAGAATATTCCCTATCCACAAACCCATCAGCTGTTTGCTCAAGGATAGACCTCAGCAACAAGGGTACATTTCTGTTTTATACCTTCAGTTATGAAATACCCCCACCTCATTTTGTCTGGAAGTTTTTAAAAACAAGAACACATCCGGTGTGAAGTGAAGGGTTCCTTACTCATTCTGCACCGCCTGCTCTCAGTAAGTGTGGTTTGAAGAACCACATTGCCTGCAAAATCATGACAATGATGGCACATCATGCTTCAATCGTCAATTTCTTTACATGGGTCAGAGGGCATGATTAATTGCATTTTGTTTAGTTTTTTTCAGTTTTTTAACTAAAAACGCTAAATTACTATATTTTACCTTTATATACATTTCCATGTTTTATTTATGTATTTACTAATGGCTTGCATCGTGCCTCATAATGTCCTGCTACTTTTAAAAACTCAAATCTACTGTTTTTGATTAAACAGATGTGCATTCCTTTATCACAGGAGCAGATGATTTATGTAATCATTGTTCATTCCTCAGAGGAGTTGATGAGCTGGCTATTATCTAATCATTACTCAGACTGACCCTGCTATCAGCTGAGGCAGAACGCTCGACTCCTCATCCTTTGCACTGATGGGGTAATGTTAATGTTAAAGTCTGTATTTAATAGTCACTATCAAATAGAGCAATCGGCCTCCGGTCTCTGTGAGGCTGCTAAATGAAGCATCAGAGAGGAAGCAGAAAATAGCCAACAGGAAACTTTCCTCATTAGCAGGGCGTAGACACATGACCGATTCGTGGGAAAAACCAAGTCTTTAAAAAAAGTGTTTAATTTTCATTTTAAATAGTTTATTGGGATTTATAATATTTATGATATTCAATGAAGTCAATGAAGACTTAGAGCAGTAGCACACAGAGAGAATATTCAATGAGATTTGGCATATAGAGAGATTTATTAGGTCACATTTGTATAGCAGAACCCATAATATATTTGGATATAATAAAAGTATTTGTACTGCATGTAGCTAAAAATAGCATTTCAAAACTGCAGAGGACAACAGTAAGGAGGTGGTCCAAGTTGTTTTGGAGCTTGTATAAATAGCACATAAGCCTCTTACACACACACACACACACACACACACACACACATCAGGGACAAGGCTATATAAGGGCCAGAGTGGCACTGGTTCATACAGAATGATGGCAAATCCCACCCAAAGTTGCTGACTGACAAATACTAATAATTAGAAAATATTGTATTTTGCCAAAGGCGAAATAACCAAAGTTCACTTACAATACAAGCATACCATCACATTAAATATGTTTTAAAATTGTATTTTTATATCAAGTTCTATGAAATATAAACGGCTTGTTTCCCAAGTCACTCAGGTTTTGTGGTCCTGTGTGCTAACTGAATCCATTTAGTTTTCCAGAGTCACATCTAATATTTCTGTAACAGCTATAAGACTCTTCAGTGGGCCACACTGATAACTGGGCTAAGCAGCATTGTTTTCTCTCAACTTTATAAAGTTATTTTCTCTCTCACATTTACAATGCCAAATAAGATAAGAGAAACCAAAATGTGAAAACTTGCACAGTGGGAGAGCTGTTGGTTCATCGGTTCCTCTTTAAATTCATGAAATATTTGCTTGGCAAGAAAACAAAATATCTCTGCAGAATAAAAAGATTCATTGTGTGAGGTTTTTAGCATCCAAACACACAATGGTTACCAAATAGGGACAGAGCTGCTGTTTACACCACATGACACAACTTACACAAGCAACAAACACTACATTATTGTTGTCAAAAGACCCGGTACTTCGGTACCAAGTCGGTACTAAAAAAATTAAAACGTCACGGTACCAGGCTTTTTCAAGTACCGGTGGTACCGAGTACCCGGTCAACCCGGTTCTTGACGCATGCAGCATTATGATTTCCGCGATGCAGAAAACACGGACGGAATCTTGGAATCCAGTCATAAAAATGGAATTTACAGTTTAACAAGGAATGTCATGGAATTTGTCAAAGTTTAGATTAATTAATCAAAATTAGTAGGTGTGTGACGAGACACTTATCCCACGAGACACGAGACTGAGTTCACGAGAACAACACGAGACTTTTAGACATTTATTTTTAAATCCTCAATGATGAAATATAGGAACATTTTTATTTTATTCAACTGACAAACACAAAATGCAAAAAATGTTGCCTTTTGAAATGAACTTGTACTTTATTAAATTAAACGTTTATTTTAATTAATTATATGCAGTAATAACAACATGTAAACTAGAGCTGCACGATTCTGTTAATTAGCATGTTTTGTGCTTTTCTTTGGTACCGAGAACCGTGGATTTTCACTGGTATCGGTAGCGAATCCATAAATGTTGGTACCGTGAGAACACTACACTACACCAGTGTAAATAAAACAGTTAACAGCTAAACTGTGAACTGTGGTCAAGCATGGTTCTTTCATACTGCGGTACATGCTGGGAACCATAGTTCTGCTTTCAACACCACAAAATACCACTGATACCCATTAAGATTAATATGAAAATAAATTGTACAGATAATTGGGGGAAATAATTTTCCAATTATTTTCTAATTAGTCGATTAATTCTTTGGTTAACTTATACCTTAACCAATAAATAAAAATGTAATTTCAGCCATTAATAACTCTTTCAATCTTTTATTAATCTTTTGTCCATCTCGCATTTCAGGTTTATTTACCATAGTTGAGAGAAAAACAGATGTGTGCAGGTCTGACAGACTATTAAACATGTTGCCGCTTGTCATTAAAGGGATAGTTCACCCAAAATGTTCAATTGTTATTATTTACTCTCATGTTGTTCCAAAATGTCTTTCTTGTGCTGAACACAAAAGAAGGTATTTTGAAGAATGTGGGTAAACAAACAATTGTTGGTCCCCAATGACGTTAATAGTTAATACACAAAATACTATGGAATAGGGCTGTGCAATTAATTTCATGCGATTCTCATGCGCATCTCGTCAGTAAAGCCGGTTCCGTAATTGGCAGTATATCGCCATCACCTGATTTCAGATGGAGCGGCAGTTAATACACAGAGCTGTATGTAGTTCACTGACAATATCGCGTTCATAATCGCACCTGAATCGCATTCAATTTAGGGCTGCAACAAACGATTATTTTGATAATCGATTAATCTAACGATTATTAGAACAATTAATCGACTAATTATCGATTATTTCACCGGTTAATAGTCTTTGATTAATTATTCAGCTTTTGCATTTAGTTAAAACAGTAAGGTATACACGAGGAGTTCAGATGCAAACGTAAAATTATTTTTTAATTTTTTTATAAATGCCTACAAATGTTGTTTAGCTAATGTTTATTTCTGTATTATTGATAAAATGACTTTAAATATCTCCAGTAATTTCACTTTAATGGCAATGTATAGGTCCTTTTCTATGAAATTCAAGTGAAATAACTGAACATAAACATAGGAGCGGGAGAAAAAAGCACATTTTAGGTGAAAAATTCAGATGGCACTTAGAGGGTTTTGCATCTGAACTCTTCACATATTCTGACATAAATAAAGGTCACTTCAGATTTAGAAAAGCATATTATGTAGCCTAATTACAATTATTATATAATTAATGGTAACACTTTACAATAAGGTTGCTGCACCCGTCCCAACATCTTGCTGCACCCGTCCCAACATGCTCCCTTATCACAACATTGATATACTTGGTTAACTGTTAGTTGGTCAAACTAGTTCTTAAGACAGTGACTAAGTTCATGCCACTAGCCTTAGTTCAGTAACCTTTCACAGATGCTAACAGAAGTAGGCTATTATCAAATTTTAGTGTCTTGATTCTGATTAAATGAATACTTTGTTCAAATGTATTGAAATAATTAACCAAGACAAGGTTGTAGTGTTGTCAAAAATATCGATATTTCGATAAATATCGATACTGAAATATCTGAACGGTACCAATACTAATTTCCCGAAGTATCGATACTCCGATCCTAGCCGAGCTGTCACTTTCACTTCTCTCCAAAGGCGCGTTGACACACCACACGTGACCGCGGTGCCTGTCTCGTGTCTCGTCTCATTCGCTCTGGTTAAATAGCAAAAGAGTGAAGTGAATATAAAGATGGCGAGTGCGGCGCCTCCGCAACCGGCTTTGGTTGATAAAGAACACAGCAGATGGACTGAGATGCAGCAATAACTACTTGGACAGACTTATTAAAAATGCAAATTCACTCTCTGCCAGCAGGAGACGCTTAAAAGCGGGAGAAATAACGTTAACATTAGAGGTTTGCGCCCGGTAACGGCTGTAAACTGAGCTTACAAACGCTGCTTTATCAGACATATAACATGCAAGATGAAATGAAAATGATATCAAACATTTTCTAAAGACAGTGTTCCTTCAGAAATACAGTGATATAAAAACACCTGCGCCTCGTTTTGATTTCTAAACGTGCATTACGTGCTCATGTTATTCAACAAAGCCTTTTGGAAAAGTTTTGATATTCTGGTGGGTCGCCACAAATAAATGTATGTATGTGAAACACATCCCATAATAGAACAACCTGAGCCCAACTTCAGTCTACTCGTCACTTTAACTGTGTTTGTAGCCGGCGCCACTAACAGCCCGATATACAAACACAGACCGGAAGTTAACTTCGGTCCGGGCGCGTGCGCACGATCAAACCGCAAAGCACCTGAAAGACAGACACCCGGGTCTATATAAATAATTTCGAGAGGTTGGTAACTATTCTTATTTTAACATTACTGAAACATTAACCAATATGGCCTAGTATTGTTGCTGATATGAGTGTTGTCTCGTTTTTTCACCGTAATTATTAAAGTTAATATAATCTGACTGAGGAATCTTTAACTGTGAATCTTTAAATACTTTAACTGTGGTCAAATGTAAATTAACTTGTGTTCATTTAACTTCATTAAAAAAAATATTACTTAAATGCTGCAATTTGTCTTCATCTGGATCCAGTGAGCATTGTTTTCGGGTGTGATGCACGCACGCTTGCGTGTGTGGATCGGTGACACTAAAATCTGTTCATCAAATAATGTTATGTATTAACCAGCATTTATTAACGATGAGCAATGCATTTGCTACAGTATATTTTAATCTTTGATAACAGTAGGTAATAAAAACGGATCATGTTCGCTCTGGTCCAATGAAAAAAAAATATTAACAGATAGAAATTTGGATTTTAATTAGTACATGTATTAGTAAATGTTAGTTTAAATTAACTTTTAACTAAGATTAATAAATGTTTTGGAAGTATTTTTCATTGTTTATTCATGTTAACTAATGTTAACAAATATCTATTACCATTAACTTAAGTTCTAAGATTAGTTAGAAAGTTCAGTTGATTTTAAAAGTGTGGTCTAAAAAGAAAAAAAAAATGTTTATTAAAGTTTGGCATTTTCTTGTAGCACCAGAAAGAATATGAGACTCGACCTGCAACAAAAAACAACACACTCACAACCTACACTAGACACCACACCTTGAACAAGTGCACTACCTCAAGACATTTTTGTTCATGTAAAATATACCTCATTGTCATGTTCTAGACTTGTTATATTTATCTTTAAATAAAATAAAAAAAATTACCCCCTTAATGCTATGGCAGTTTTTTTCTCCGTGGTATCGAAAATGGTATCGAATATCGATATTTTTCAAGGTATTGTATCGAAGTTAGTAATTCCAGTATCGTGACAACACTACAAGGTTGTTACTTGCTACTTGATTTTTAGCCAATTTAACTTATTAAAGACCATGTCTATGCATAAATAAAATAAAGAACTGTCCCCTGTTGCAACTGTCCCCACTCTTCTTGTGGAAGCCACTGGGGACCAGCAACTGTTTGGTTACCCACATTCTTCAAAATACCTTCTTCTGTGTTCAGCACAATAAATAAATTCAGGTTTAAAACAACTTGAGAGTGAGTAAATGATGACAATTTGTTTGTGTGTGTGTCCTGTCCCTTTATTGTTAATAAAACAACAAAACACAAAGAGAAAAATTCATGAATATTATATTATTGCCATGTCGCCCACCCCCATGCCATAGTTAAATTAGAAAACTCTGTAAATAACAACGTAAATTTTCTGAAAGCTTGTCACTGCTCTTCAATTCACAGAACACATCAGGCACTGCAGGGCAACTGACAACTGCACCCAGTTAAGTTGAGAAAAGATAATAGCAAAAATAAAATCAGTCAAGCAGTTACTTCAATACCATCTGCTCTCTATATATAGAATACAGATTGCACACAACTTATTTTCAGCCAAATCAGAAAGTGATCTGAGACTCCAAAGTGTCTTGCATCACAAGAACACATTTAGGTTCCTATAATTTCATTCAAAGACTCGTAATTCTGACAATTATGTGTGGTGCCTCACATTTAGAAAGACGCCACCGTCCCACATACTGTAAACCAGAAATTGCTATGGTCTGAGATTTCTGATAGCATACAAAAAGCTCTATTTTTTTGTAGAGATTGTTTAATCTTCGACTTCCTGAAATCAAGAAAGTATATGGAGTGTTGTTGCTACGCTTTCCTTCATCCCAAGAGTCGTGTAAACAGGTTCCACAGCCGGCTGCTGTTTTAATCACCAATGCACAACAGTCACACCCTGAAAAGATGCTTAGAGCATTGCTACTACAGGCACTGTTGTGATTTTAACTGCACATAGCACGGCTGCTCAATTAATCACATAATAATGGAAAGTGTGCTATAGTCATGTGAGTTTTAAAAGCCTGCAGTTTCATAAAAAAATACAGTTTGTATGCACGGCATGCTTCAAAGTGAAAAGGCTCTCCTTTGTACTGTCCTACTGCATGTACGCATGGGGCTCACAATACAGTGTTTTCAGTAGCCTCCGAGCAAACAGTATGTGTATGCGCCACACTTTGAATTTTTAAAGCTTTGAGTTTGGTCAGTCCCTTCGCTTCCTGCCCGCGATGTGGTTTGCTTTGAACATGCGCTGGGACTTCAGTTTCACTTCATTTTCACATTTAAGTTAAACATTTTTGTTACAAAAAGTACTGGGGTTTTGTGGAGTTCACAGTATTTTCATACAGTGGTAAAGAGGATCTTATTAAAAACAACACAATCAACACTAAAAACACATACAAATGAAACCTGTGACTAGTGTTGTCAAAAGACCCGGTACTTCGGTGCCAAGTCGGTACTAAAATGTAAATGTAAACGTCACGGTACCAGGTTATGTAAAGTACCGGTGGTACAGAGGACCCGGTCAACCCGGTTCTTGACGCGTACGGCCGTATGATTTCTGCGACGCAGAATCAGTCAGAATCAGAATAAGCACAGTCTGGAGCCCTGGTGTGTATATATACTCCATTTAGAGAGAAAGAGGCAGAGAGAGAGAGAGACAGAGAGAGAGTAAGTATATAAAGAGTATACACACACACAAATAAATATAAAATACATACATAAACGCACCAGTAATGCAATTAAATCATGACCCCATTATTCCAGTTTCCATGAGCTTATTTTTGAGGCAAAACATATTGCAACATGATTATAAACCAAGTAAGTGCTCTGCCTCTAACCACAACATCATCAAACAAAAGACTGACCAAACCTTCACATTAGAGTCTGTGAGAATTGCAGATGACACAGACAGGTGAACACACAAGCTCGGCCAAAGAAATACATCCGAGGGCAGTGGAGTGGACCTTGGTCATAACAGAAAGCCAGACATCATTTGGAAATGAATAAGCCTTTCTACACAAGGCCTCAGCAGCTCACTGGATGCTTGTGATTTTGGTGTGAATGAGCAGTGACATCACACTGTAGCCTATATTCATACATTACAGATCATCATCTCGTTTTATCATATAGTACATCAAACCTGATTTACCAGTAAGGCACCCTTTTTCAGGATTTTTGCTAGATCAGTGGTTCAGTTAACAGTTTGTGGTTCTTCAGGAAATTACTGTAATTTTTCAAATGATAATATTCCAGTAATTCTTAGAGAAAAGTCAACATATTGAGTACTAAATGAATTTAACAAGTGTCCGCACAGGAAAGACTTGACTGTCCAGTTGGTATGAGTTTGTGTGTGTGTGCATGTTTGTGTAAGGAAATAGGACACATCCTGCTGTGCATGCTAATCTGATGTTTACTAACGAGACACAGTGTCTCTTGCGAGGGTTGGTTTGTTCATGAAACACACAGCTGAACGGATGTGATGCCTCGAGCAAAGACATGCAGTGCTGCTGGCACTGTACACACCACTAGCAGACCCACAGAAATATCACATGGTGACTTGGCTTCCACTAACAAAAGTCTCTCTCCCTCCACTAGTGTACTATGCATCTGAGATACTTTCATTAAAGAACACTAGCATTCCTGAGGCTAAACATATGCAAATTTTTGATATGCAAATAAAGCAATATGCAAAGCAAAAAATGTAATGTAATGAACATGTAGGCATGGTATTGCACGTGACTGAACACTATGAACTATTATAGTCGTAATACTTCAAATTGTTGTGAATTTTTTTAGAAAGCACATTAGCTTATTTTCCATGGACAGCACTGTACTGTACGCTGCTTTGTGGGATGAATAAAAATGCTGATTCACCCTCTGAAATACCCCTTTTTTAAGCAGTTAACCCAGTACACAATGCAGTGCTTCTTTGACACCCGTTGGTCACAGAAGACAAAGTCAAAAGTATTTAAATGTTTTTAAACAATCAGATTTTTGGATTATTTTTGGTGTTTATCAGACAACACCAAATATTTGGAAAAAGCTCTTATATATTTTCACATTGCAATGTGAACAACAAACATGCCAGCCCAGAAAATATATCTAGATATTGTTGAAAACATTTGCATTTAGGGCTGGGCCGATAAACGATATCATATCGAATCGCGATAAAATTTATGTCGATAACGATGATAAGCTCTGGACACTTTTACTCGATATGGATTGATCTAAGAGCCAATCACACCGCAGAAATATGCGACAACAGCCAATCAGCGTGCACGTCAAAGTACAAAGTCAGCGTGCACGTCAAAGTACAAAGTCAATTTCCTACCGCACCTTGCGAGGCAAGCTCGACACAAGAACGACAAAAAAATGAGTGGAACCAGCAACGAAAGTGAAACTAACCTCGAGTTATTATCCAAAGATGATGAAATTGTCGACAAAAAAGGTAGCACGAATTCTGTTATATGGGAGTGGTTTGGCTATCTGAAAAGTGACGAGGCGCAGATTAAAACGATCTGTAAAATATGTCGTCGGTTTGTGAAAACCAAGACTGGCAACACAACCAACCTATTTCATCACCTAAAAAAGTATCACCCAAACGATCACACTGAAAGCATGAAAATGCGAGCTGATGCTACTCCGTCAACAAGCAGGGCTAGCATCGGAGCTGTACCAAAGCAAAAATCGATCGTGTCGTCCTTCGTGGCCATAACCCCTTATGAAAAGTGTTCCAAAAGGAGCAAGGATATAACCAGGGCCGTTTCTTTCTTTCTAGCGAAAGATATGATACCCCTAAGCACAGTGGAAAGAGATGGGTTTAGGAAATTAGTTAAAGTGCTTGACTCCAGGTATGAACTCCCTGGCAGAAAATACTTTTCCAAAACTGCACTGCCTCAGCTATATGAAGATTGCCGCGGAAAGCTGGAAAATAATCTAAGGAAGGTGAGATATTTTGCCACTACCTCCGACCTATGGTCCAGCCGCACATCCGAGCCATATATGAGCCTCACCATTCATTACATCGACGAGGATTGGGATCTGCAATCAAGATGCTTGCAGACTGCATATTTTCCGGACGACCATACTGCGGAAATACTTTCTGCGGGTCTGGAGGATGCACTCGCATCTTGGGGCCTTAGCGAGGACCGTCAGGTGTGCATCACAACGGACAACGGTGCAAACATTGTCAAGGCTGTCTCACTTAAAAACTGGACTCGCTTACAGTGTTTTGGTCACCGGCTGCATCTAGCCATTGGTAAGTTAAGCATCTAAAAAATGGTCAAGTTTTCAGTGCTAAAAACAGTAAATGAGGATTTATAACATATTATAATGATTTCACAGCATTTAAGGCTATCACGTTTGACTGCATAATTTAGAAAATGCTGTTGTATTCACACTGCCCTAACAAACACCAACTCACGTGTGCTGTAAAGGCAGGGATAAATAAATAAATGATTGTCTAGCCCTGCTAGATATACATATAAATATGCATAGACCATGCATATACATATAAAGCATGTTAAATGTCATTAATGTTTTATGTGAGTAATGCATCTATTCCACAATAATAACATGATAATTTATCATAATTTATTCAATTTTGATTCAGTTACGTTTCTGTTGGCATTGAAGTTGTCATGGCATGCTTAATCCATTATGTCAGTTTATTGGGGCAGTGTGAACTAGCCTTTATTCAACTCAGAATTGTGGGATAAAAGGACATCCCTAGTGTATGTAGTCTAAATGTAGTTTCTCGTTATTGATTGAAAATCTCATAACATTATAATTTATCATCACAAAATACTTTTTATCATCAAAAACAAGTAATTTGTATAATCATCTTTGCCTTGTAAAGATTGTAAACATGTGCCTATACTGTTTTTTTCATCATCAGAGAGGAGTATGAGAGACCAGAGAATCCAAAGAGCCATGGGTGTGTGCAAAAAAGTGGTCAGTGCTTTTTCCTTCTCATGGAAAAAGAAACGTGAACTAGCGGCCACTCAAGAGGAGCTCAAGCTGCCCAAGCACAAGTTGATCACGGAATCACCCACCAGGTGGGGGTCCCGCCATGCAATGATAGCACGAGTGCTAGAGCAGGAGAAGGCCATTGCAAAAGTTTTATCAGCTGATAAAAAAACAAGGCACTTGGCTCCTTCATGGCAGGACATTGACGTTCTGGAGTCTGTTTGCAAGGCTCTAAACCCACTTGCTGATTTCACTGATGCCCTTTCTGGTGAAGAATATGTGAGTGTGTCGTACCTGAAACCTGTACTGCATCTTTTCAGTGAGGAGGTCTTGAAACCTGTAGCTGATGACTCAGAGCTCACCAAGACCATCAAGGCTTCTGTCATCAGCTATCTGAATGAGAAAT
This sequence comes from Oxygymnocypris stewartii, assembly GCA_003573665.1. NCBI lineage: Eukaryota > Metazoa > Chordata > Actinopteri > Cypriniformes > Cyprinidae > Oxygymnocypris > Oxygymnocypris stewartii. The sequence continues at coordinate 59,880 of QVTF01020023.1, forward strand.
ATGACAATGCTGCCACTGATGACCTTCTGAGCATAGCATGCCTTGTTGATCCTCGTTTTAAGACACGCTACATCAAAGATGCCAAGGTTGAGGCTGTGAAATCCAGAGCCGTGGCTCAGATGCTGGATGAATGTCAGAGCACATCGCAAGCTACTCCTGCATTCCCATCCACTGCACTGGGAGGAGGCAAAGGTGATGGTGGTGCTACTACACCAGCCAAATTGCAGAAGATGACACTGGGCAGCTTTTTCAAGAAGTCCTATACTAAGTCTGCTGCAACATCTGATCTCACAGAACAGCAGGCTATTGAAGCTGAACTAAACAGCTACCTGCAAGCTCCTGATGCAGACAGCGAGACCAACCCCCAGGTATGGTGGAAGATCAATTCAGCAACATACCCCAGAGTGAGCCTCCTGGCAAAACGTTACCTGTGTATTCCTGCCACCAGCTCACCCTCAGAGCGTGCTTTTAGCACAGGTGGTAATATTGTGTTCTGCCACAGGGCAGCTTTAAAGCCAGACACAGTGGACAGACTAGTCTTTCTGGCAAAAAACCTGTAAAAGTTTTACAAATTGTGTGCACTTGCTAGAGGTTCGATATTTTTATGTTTAAGTTTTGCACATTTAAAATACCTCTTAAAGCCAGACATTGTTGACAGACTAGTCTTCCTGGCAAAAAAAAATAATAATAATGTGAAAGTTTTACAAATTGTGTGCACTAGCTAGAAGCTGTATATTTTTATGTTTACGTTTTGCAGATTTAATCTACCTCTTAAAGCTGCTAAATGACTAAAAGTAAAGTAAAGCGGACAGATTAGTCTTTCTGGAAAAAACAAACAAACTGCAATTGTGTTACAAATTATGTTTACAATAGTTTTATGTTTTGGACATTTACTCTCATTCACCATCTTGTCACAACTTTTATTTTGTAATTTATTTTAGTAAGTTTTTTTTTTTGTAAGGCCAAATGTGTAATTTGTTTTTGTTAATAAACTATACTTTAAAGTGTAATTTAATGAACCCTCTAATTTTTGTGGCTTCAGTCATTGTTGGGATACTCTTTTAAAGCTGGAAGCATTAACAGCTTATATCGAAATATATCGTTATCGTTCAATATGGATAAAAAAATATTGAGATTACATTTTTGCCATATCGCCCAGCCCTATTTGCATTCAATATTATTTCTTCTTTATAGTTCATTATATGCTTTTTAATACATTTAAAATGCTCGTTAATCTGTTTAAACCTTTATCATTTTTGTTTTTTGAAAAAACTAATTAAATATGTAATTAAGACGAACAATAAAGTTGAACTATTCAACCTATATGTATAATGTAATTCAATAACATGATAACAGTTTCAGCCATTTTCATGATAAAAACAAATGATAATGTCACATTCCTAGAAAGGCTAGTCATTCATTAGGCAATCCAGTTGGCAATTCCAGAGACCGTTGGCGACTTGACAAGGTTGAGCAAAGTTCAACTTGAAGCAAACGAGCAGCAACACAGTCACTCCCACGGTCTTAATTCTCAGTGATCCGCCCTTGATTCAGTTGGATACTGCAGTCATAGAACCCCTGCTAGCAACACACAGAAATCAGATTTCATTGCTATCAATGTCACCTGGGCTTAAGAATCTTACGATTGTCCTGCACATTAGACAAGTCCTATAAATACAGGGAATTGTTAAAGAAAGTTTATACAACACGTGTGCCACATGCCAGTAACTGCATGACATAAACTTTAGCTAAATTAAAATAAATTATAAACAAAGGGCCAAATTTACTAACAGCTTGAAAACCAGAGCAAACCCTCTTTTGTCATAAAGAAAATACTGTCAGTATTTACTAATGACATGCAATGAAAGTTATTTGTGGCTGACCTTATTGCATAAATGCATTTGTAGAAGTTTCCTTTTCAGACGCAAAATTCATGGTAGGAGTGTATTTTAATTAATCAGGTAAAGTAATTTACTAAGGTTTGTGGTAGTCCATTTACAATTTATTTGTGCCGTTATTTAAAACCAAAAAATGCATGTCTTAACCCAATTTGCAGCTTTGTTGTTAACTGAATACCTGATTATCATTGGTTCTGCTTATTTGCGACTGCTTTTTTCACATTTGCATTTCTCTTGGTGGATAGCCATGTTCTTTAATTCGTTAGAAGTTCACCTGCAGAACTCTCCACTCCCCTCGGTACATTTATGGAATTGCAGTCTTATGTTAATTTGCTCTGTTTAGTAAATCTGGCTCTAAGCTTTTTGCTATAGAAAACCATTATGAAGAAAAAGCATATTGTGGCTTGAGACAGTTATATTGGAAGAGCAAATTTAGTACACACCTAATAAAACATACTTTGCACTGGCATGTAAACCCAGAATATAAACACATTACACAAAGCTTCACATTAAGTGTTTTCCCACAGAAAAGCATTACAAAGAAAACAATTAATACAGGTGCATTTCAATAAATTAGAATGTTGTGGAAAAGTTCATTTATTTCAGTAATTTAACTCAAATTGTGAAACTCGTGTATTAAAAAATTCAATGGTCACAGACTGAAGTAGTTTAAGTCTTTGGTTCTTTTAATTGTGATGATTTTGGCTCACATTTAACAAAAACACACCAAATCACTATCTCAACAAATTAGAATACTTCATAAGTACAAATAATAAAAAAACTTCTGGAAAGTATGTTAATTTACTATATATGTACTCAATACTTGGTAGGGGCTCCTTTTGCTTTAATTACTGCCTCAATTCGGCGTGGCATGGAGGTGATCAGTTTGTGGCACTGCTGAGGTGGTATGGAAGCCCAAATTTCTTTGACAGTGGCCTTTAGCTCATCTGCATTTTTTGGTCTCTTGTTTCTCATTTTCGTCTTGACAATATCCCATAGATTCTCTATAGGGTTCAGGTCTGGTGAGTTTGCTGGCCAGTCAAGCACACCAACACCATGGTCATTTAACCAACTTTTGGTGCTTTTGGCAGTGTGGGCAGGTGCCAAATCCTGCTGGAAAATGAAATCAGCATCTTTAAAATGCTGGTCAGCAGAACTAAGCAAGAAGTGCTCCAAAATGTCTTGGTAAACGGGTGCAGTGACGTTGGTTTTCAAAAAACACAATGGACCAACACCAGCAGATGACATTGCACCCCAAATCATCACAGACTGTGGGAACTTAACACTGGACTTCAAGCAACTTGCGCTATGAACTTCTTCACCCATCCTCTAGACTCTAGGACCTTGGTTTCCAAATGAAATACAAAACTTGCTCTTATCTGAAAAGAGGACTTTGGACCACTGGGCAATAGTCCAGTTCTTCTTCTCCTTAGCCCAGGTAAGACGGCTCTGATGACAACTGTAGCCAAATGCCTTGACACGTCTGTGTGTGGAGGCTCCTGATGCCTTGACCCCAGCCTCAGTCCATTCCTTGTGAAGTTCACCCAAATTCTTGAATCGGTTTTGCTTGACAATCCTCATAAGACTGTGGTTCTCTCGGTTGGTTGTGCATCTTTTTCTTCCACACTTTTTCCTTCCACTCAACTTTCTGTTAACATGCTTGGATACAGCACTCTGTGAACAGCCAACTTCTTTGGCAATGAATGTTTGTGGCTTACCCTCCTTGTGAAGGGTGTCAATGATTGTCTTCTGGACAACTGTCAGATCAGCAGTCTTCCCCATGATTGTGTAGCCTAGTGAACCAAACTGAGAGACCGTTTTGAAGGCTCAGGAAACCTTTGCAGGTGTTTTGAGTTGATTAGCTGATTGGCATGTCACCATAATCTAATTTGTTGAGATTTTGTTATTTAATACACAAGTTTCACAACTTGAGTTGAATTACTGAAATAAATGAACTTTTCCACGACATTCTAATTTATTGAGATGCACCTGTAGATGATCATAAATATTCAATGAAAATATTTAAAAAGAAAAAACATTCATAACAATCAACACACAACTGAAGCAGAAGCATATATTGTTTTATATATTTTCAGTATCTCCCAGCATGGACCCATCGAAGCAGAGCAGCGTTTTTGTGCTCAGAAAATGAAATGGCAATAAGGCAAATACAGTCATCAACCAGCCCTAAACTCTTAATGAACATGTGAATTATTTAACAATGACATACCTCAGTAACACTAGTCAAGAAACATAAACCACTTGGCATCGATCTGCGCAAAATAATTATAAAAAAAAAGAAAAACTCATTTCCAATGTGTATCAATCAGGTTTGCAGGAATAAAGGAGTTTGGTAGTCTTCTCTTCATTGCATTACAGATTAAGCTAGTAGTGAATATTGATTGCACACAATTTACTATGATTATGGCAATAAAATAACATGGAATTCTAAGTGAATATATACCGTCCAGAACTGAATCTGTGTTCAGTTTTTGCTGTAGTATTATATCATGAAATTTCACAGGTACTAATATAATATAAACTACTATATTTTGTTGTCTTGGGAAAAATGTGCCTGACAAAAGGATGCGGTTTGTTTTCTTGTAATATACAACATTCAGACACGTTGGCAGATGCAGATGATTTCTACAACACCCCACATTCAAAGCCACTTCCCTCCTCTCCATCCAGCCTTTGTCTGCTGTATTTCCTGCAGCAGTATCTCACTCCTGTGCATGGCCTTTAGTAATCACTGCTAAAGAAGTTCAAGAAGGGTAGGCCTGTATCACAATTACTATAACTCACTGAGCTACTTTTGGAATTGGAGCTGGCAGTTATTTGCACTGAGCCTATTGTCTCATTCCACCGCAATCAGGACAAAATTAAGCCTAACACCTTTAAGTGCGCTACTCATTATGAGACTGTGTGCTACTGTTAGTCATGAACTCCTTTAAAGATATGAGAAATGAGCCAAATGAGTTAAAGAGAAGCTCATTAAAGTGCTCTAGAACCTTTTTAAAGTATGATCACATTAAATAGAGTTTCTAGCATGACCTAACAGAAAATCAACAATGGCTTTTGTATCCTTACAGGGCAGAAAGGAAAATATTGCCTGATAAATATACAATTCTCGTTTTGGTTTGTTTGTAATTTAAGACCACTCTAGTTCCCAAATATGTTTTCAAGACATTCAAACAAATGTCATCCAAAAAAAAAGCACACAGTTCAATAAAATATTATTTTGAGAGACATTAGTGAAATACATAACCCATAAGCTCAGCATGAAATTAATTGCGATAAGTGAGTTATGTGATTATATAACTATTGCGATTCAATATTACAATTTATTGTGATTTTTGTTTGCTTATTAAAGATTAGACAATGGAAAATACTTGATCATACCCTTAAGAGACTGTAGATGATAAATCATATTAACAACACAATGCATCACATCTTTCTGAACTTTTATTTCAGGAGCATACACATACACTATATTTTAAAGTACCTTGAACCATGAAACGTTCAAGTAACAAAACCCTGAACTTGCACATGAATATAATAGTGAAATGTTCAACAAAATTAGTATAAAAATACTTTCTGTGCTATGTGTAAATTATGTTACTTTGCATACCGTTTTAGTCATGTTTAGTCATATTGTCCCAGCAGTGTTTAAAATCCAAAGTGTTTAAAACATGAAGGTGCAGAAAGATTTCTCAAAGAAGTTTGATCATCTTCCTCCGTCAAGGTTTTGGTTTCTCGCGCCAGCTTGAAATGTATACGACGTCATCCAATACAGTTGCGCTGCGCACGCAGAATGATCGTTGTATGATAAGGCACCGTGAGAGCTAGAGAGAGTAGGCAGCTCTGCATGCTTTCGAATCCCTCCCGTGGTACTTTAATGTCATACGCCGCTCGGTCTACCACATTTCGTCCTCTGTTGGAATAAAAGCGGTAACTTCTCCCCACCACCTCTTAAAAAAGTTAAATAATTTAATATAAATAAATTCTCGATTCAATCGATTTGTACTCGTTTTAAAAAAGAGTCGCGTTAGGTGAATAGTTTTTTCTCCCACCCCTAGCAGCTTCCTATTGGGCTACACTCTTTAGATATGTACTGAACTATAAAATAGAGCCCTGCACAGGACTCAAATTTAGGCCCTAGCCCGGCCCTGGCCCGAGACGCTCAAGTCCTAGCCCGGCCCGTATCCAACAGCTTATCAGAATTATAGGTGTTCCTGTGGCTCAGTGGTTAGAGCATTGCGTTAGCAGCGTAAAGGTTGTGGGTTTGATTCCCAGGGAACACATACTGTCAAAAAAAATATGTATAGACTGAATGCATTGTAAGTCGCTTTGGATAAAAGCGTCTGCTAAATGCATAAATGTAAATGTAAATGACCTGCCAAGCTTTAGTCTATTGCGTGCGTTTGAACTGCGCTGACTGTCGAGCCGCTCTCAGTCGTGGCAGCACGGACTCGTGTTGTTTCCACAAGAGCGGCAATATTTTATCATCACTAATTGATGGATGTCTAAAATATAAAAATAAGGAGAAACGTAAAACAGGCCCGAGGCCCAGACCACGTCTGAACTATGATGTGAAAATTGTCCCGAAGCCTGGCCCTAGAGGCGTAAAAAAAAACGGGGCCCATCGGACCCGGGCCCAAATGCAGGGCTTTACAAAAAAAAGACATTTCCCTAAATATTCTGTCCTGTTTTCTCACAAGAGGCCCCAGCAGGGGCGGATACGGTGGCACACTCAGATGAACAAAGCATTCATTCTGTGTAAGCAGATAGACGTGCTTTCATGACTGTCCCTCAGTACTCAATTTCACCCTTCCAATACACTTCTCAGGTGCACATTCCAGCCAAACTAACTCTACCAGGACTTCCCACAATTACCTGACTCTTCATCTCTAGAGTTACCACTGCTGTAATCATTAAAACAAACTATTAAAAATGCCGTTAAGTCTAGCTTTGTGACAGTGACAAAGTATGTGATTTACAATCAAGCCTGTCCTGTGTCCTGACTGATATTTAGGCTGTATTTTATGCGCACAGGAAGCTTCTTACTATATCCTTCCTTACTGTGACAAACAGAGAAGTGGAACAACTCTATTATCAGAAAACACAATACAAAGAGACATTAGATACAAAATGCTTCTGCACAGTAGTTAAAAGTGCAATTTAATTACTTTTATCAAGCATTACGTTCTCCAAACAAATAAAACAAGGAGAAACGAATAAAACACTTTATGTTTTTAAATTATCCTTTAAAAGTTTGAACAAATTTGCTCAAGTCCTCGTCTAGCAATCCCAATTCTCCAAATAGCAATTAAACATCTAAAAATGATCTTAATTTGTATGTTTTCTGAGAGGAGTTTTCTCTGCTCGCTTCTTACGCTGCTACTGACTGATATATGAATCCCGCATAAAGACGCTTCCGCCAGCGCGCAATCCAGATAAATACACATATTATATACACAGAATTACAGTATTTAAGAAGGCTATTCACGCAAATATAATCAGCTATGTCTTAAGTGAACTTTTGGGGAACTGTTGGGGAAAACATCTGATGTGTAACATTATAATAGGTCCTTGCAGTACAGTGGGTCTTACTATATAGCCTGTATGTCTCATTAATGGTAATCAAATGATAAAAGAAGGGGAATAAATTGAACTGCCTTTGTAGTTTTAATAATCAATTTATTTGTAATGAACACACTGAAGTGATTTTTATATTTGGTTATTTGATTTTCTTACTTGAATGCTTTTGTTTTAGATGTAAGATGAATAATGCACTAGACCTATTTGTTTCTTTCTTGAATAATGCGCTAGACCTATTTGTTTCTTTCTTATATTCGTTCTGCTGTTGTTGTTTTGTTTTGCATCTGTTCTTATTTTTAATAAAGATAAAAAAATGCTATATTGTGCTTATTAATATAGTAATTAATATTAAGAAAGGAAGTGGAGGAAACAATGCAACGCTGCTTGGTGATTTTGCTTTGGAGCCTTCAGAAAACTTCAACTTGATTTTTCTCAGAAATGACTTTGCTGACTTCATCAACTTCAAATGGGTGTAGCACAGTCATTTTTTGTTTGATTCCAACAAATCAATTGAAATATGAATAACTAATTTTTGAAAACTTAACGCAGGAATTTTGCGTCGTCTTCTGGAGAGAGCAGTTCTAAGCGCCATCGAATTGAAGCATTTTTCAGTAAATACAGGTTTGTGTACATTTATTTTTTATTGATAACAACTTCTGTGCTGTATATCATTCAATTTTATGCAGAGAAACATACAAGCGCGTGGTGTGAATCACTAAACAAACGTTGCTCGCGTCGCATCGGTCTTATTGCGTGATGTAGAGTCTGATGCTTTCCATAAAATAAACGATTATATTTATAAAGATACAGAATACAAATACGTTGGATGTTAAAATATGTCCTCAGAGCTGTTTACTGTTTGTTTTTGGGCAGGTTATGAAGGCAATCGCAGAACATTTCATCCATGAGTGAAGCGCAGGGCGGCGGTCTTATCCGTGAGCAGTTCCCGCCGAACACGACTCCAGCTCGGCCGCGAGAGCCAACGCCGTTACGGTGGAAACTAAATTACAGAGTGGTCGATTTACTGGTGAATTACATCTGTTTAATCTTTACTTCTAATGTTTGTTAAACGAGATTAAATGGGTAATGTGTATATAGCTTACATAAAAACCGAGATAAACTATTCTGTAAATGAGAAATAAAGAAAGTTATCATATAAACCAGTGGTTCTGGAGTAATTTACAAAGGTTTAGAGGATTTAAGTTAATCTGTAAACATCATTTTATGCATAAAGTTAAAAAAAAAGCTAGTATTATAATACAAATGAATCAACCCATTAGCTGAGTTAAATCAACCCTTTATGATGGGTTAAATAAATAACCCATTTTACTGGGTAAAATTAACCCCAAATGTGTTCTGTCCTATATTTTCCCAGCCCTTGGGTTAAAAACAACCCACATTGGTTTGTTTTTAACCCAGTGTTTTTTAGAGTGCAGTAATGCATATACAATATAAAGAAATAGGTTTGCGGTTGGAAAAAGCTAAATCAAGCAAACAGAATGAACTCACTGCTATTGTTTTTTTACTGTGCTTTAAAGTACCACTGAGCTGACTGCTAGCAGGTTGAGGAACTCTGTATTAGAGAGATAAATCCTGCTGAGAAAAGAAAGGTTAGTGCTTCACTATCTGCAAAGGCTTTTCATTGTGCATTAAAGTAAGAACAGCTCCTTTCTGTCTTGTGCAATAAGACACAGACACACACACACTCTGTCACATATACAAACATCCTTTAGTCAAGCAGAAAACAGAACACACAAGCAGTTGATGGGCATTCAATCCTCAGATCTGTGTGTGTTTGTCAGTACACAATGAGGTTGAAGACTGCAGTATCTGATCCACCACTGGCCATATAATGGAAAATACTGGAAAGGCAAGCAGAAAGCAGACACCTACATCCACCTCCACAGCAACAGAAAACCCACCAGCCTATTCAGTCTCTGTTCAGAGCACTCCTGACATGCTTTAGTAGAGCTTTAGCTCACCCTTTACTCCTTACAACTTTTTTCCCTGACAGTGGTGAGGTGTAGGCAGTCACCTTAAAAAACACTCAAATCTTTTGGATCATTGGAATAGTTTGTGACACTATAACACCAAAGGCCAAAGATTGAGTTTGGTTTGTGTGGGTGCAGCATTTAGTGAACTTGATCACTGATGACATGAAAACCTGTGTAGATGATGCTATATCTGCTATGTTTATGCATTATCTACACACATAACTATAACAGCATATAATCTACACAAAGACTCATAAATCTGGGCACTACCCATGTGTCCATTCTGCATCAGTCTGTGGGACATTATGATTCAGATGATTCCTACCACATTTGCTTTAGCAGAAAGCTTTTATCACACAGCAGAAACATTAAACATAATTTGTGCAAAAAGCTCTGTGTGCTTATGCTCTTTTATCAATGACAGATCGTGGTGATTCTAACTAGTTTAACTCGTTTTTTTTAGGGCTGGGTGATATGGCCAAAAAGAGTTATTTTGCTATGTTTTGGCTGAATTGCGATACATCATATACTGTAAAACTGGCAGAAAAAAAGATTTTTCAGAAGTATACTGAGTGAAGATGATATATGTGATGTAAGGGAACATATCTGATGTTTCCATTTAAAGTTGACACCCCATTTTGCAACCTCATTTCATTACTGATACCCCACTAAAACAAGAGTCCTTTCCATCTTTAAAACCCATGTATGAGAAAATAACATCATCAAAGTGGTGAGATTTCCTCTATATTGAGCCTAGCAGTGGAAAACAACATAACAACCTTGATTTAAAAGAACCACAGCCTTGAAAGACAGCCTGGCTTATCTGAGGCCAGCTCCATTAATCCAAGTCCCATTAGAGGAGCCTCACCAATACAGAAACCTTAAAAGCGCTACTCCTACCAGCACCCAACATTTGGATGAAGGTGGTTTTAAGTTACAAGCTTCTGCATCTATATCTGCTGAGGTAACCAAATCCAAGGAGGAGTGATAAAATATTCATTAGAAAACAGAGAGGGATGTGTTGTTCTTGGATAAAGCAAACAAATGAGCCAGAGAGGGCGCAACAGACAAATGAATCCATCCAATCCAAAATAAGAAGGCTGATTGTCAAGATACCAACATTTCAGCAGTTTGTACCAACACCGATAAAATGTCACTGTTTTCTGAACCAATTTCGATATCATAGTAAACACTATTGGAACTGTGTCTTTTTTTATTTAACTATTTGTAAATAAAATGCATTAATTATTAATGATAATAATAAGTGAATAAAATGTTAAACATTAGAATTTAGCATGCAAATAATTTTGAAGTAATTCAAGCATCATTATACCACTGGTTTGGACACTTTCAGATGAAGTCCAATTCACTGACTCCACAGAAACTCTCCAAAACAAAAGCTAGGAATATTTTAAAAGCAAGGTAAACAAGCCTGAATTGGGAATCACTTATTAAAAGTCAAGACCTGTATGGACAGGTGAGAGCAGGCCGGTCACCTACTCTCATGGTTTCCATGGTAGCAAAGACAGGTCACATGTTTGTTTGTTGAGCCGGAGCCCTCACCTCAGGCTAACCCAGGTGCTGAGCTACCAATCCACCCACAGTCCCCAGTGCCTAACGGAGGCACAAGAGATGATGTGGTTTCAATGAGCTTCTAGAGCGTGTTCGAACAAGGATAAGTGGGTTTTAATGAGGCAAGGACACAGTTATGCTTTAATAAACCTCATGCAGATTTACAAATTACATATTGTCAAAACAAGAGCACTGCTCCTTGCTTTGTACTTTTTTTCTGTTGAAGGAGATTAATCAGACAGTGATCTCTGATCTGAGCCTCAAACGACTGTAAATGAATAGCAGAGAAAGCTAATTAGACAGATACCTAAACAAGATTAATGCCTGCCCATTTTTGGTAACAGAAGTATTTTTCCCATAACGATTCTTAAAAAGTCTTTGTTAAAAGGAACACTCGACTATTTGTGAAAATAAACTCATTTTCCAACTCCCCAAGAGTTAACAGTTGAGTTTTACAATTTTTCAAATCTATTCAGCTGATCTCCAGGTCTGGTGAGAGCACTTTTAGCATAGCTTAGCATAGATCATTGAATCGGATTAGACTGTTAGCATCTTGCTCAAAAATGACCAAGGAGTTTCTATATTTTTCCTATTTAAAACTTAACTCTTCTGTAGTTACATCGTGTATTAAGACCGACGGAAAATGAAAAGTTGCAATTTTCTAGGCTGCTATGGCTAGGAACTATACTCTCATTCCGGCGTAATAATCAAGGAACTTTGCTGCCGTACCATAGGTGCAGCAGACGCAATGATATTACGCAGCATCTGAAAGTAGTCCCCAGCTTGGTAACTACTATAGTTACCTAGCTGGGGACAACTTTCAGGCGCTGCATAAAATTCAGGCCCCCTTTGCATGTGAACTGAGCATCAGCGCTGTGTGATGTCCAAGGTGCTCTCTCACACCAGTTTGCTGTGATGTATAGAATGTTTAACTCCCACATACTTTATAAAAAAACCTTTACTTGCTGTTACATTACTCTCCACATAACTGTGACAACACAAAGCTGCAAAGATGGATCATTTTATGTCATTTTATTTCATTATTCTGTTCACGATGTCAAGTTTTGAAGAGAGTTACAATCCTAATATATCAAGCTTTTTGGAAAAGAGTGAAAGAATATTTGATTGCTCAAGATATTACCCTTTTAAAGTGTCATTCGATATTACATTTGCATGGCTTAAATACCAGTCTGTTCCCCATTAAAAAAAGCTTTAATATATGGCTTCAGAAGACATGGAATATAGTATGTTTATGATTGTCTTATGCTGTTTTTTGCCCTTTTGGGGGCCTGGTTCCTTTCCACTGTCAGTGCATGAACATAAGCATAAATTATTCTAAACATTTAAAAATGAATACTGATTTGGAATAACATATGGGTGAGTAAATTACAGAATATTATTTTGCACTATAAGTGAATTATACCTTTAAGGGGACTGCATTCAGTTATAAAGCCCTATATTAGAGGCAAGGACTGAGAAACATAAACTGCATGTAGTAGCCTACATGTCACCTATGATATCTAGCATGCCTTCTGCCTCTCAGCTGTTTTACATCAGCAACAGACTGCATGGTTGCAGCACGCTTCTTACTTCCTTCTTCCTTCCATTCATTCATTCTTCATTGTCATTTCACAACACTACAGGACCTGCAAAGCAAGTCTCTCCCAATCAGTTTCAGCTACAATGTGGGTCAAATACAGACGACTCATGCTTGAAACTCATCTAATGTATAACAGGGGCTTTCAACTCGCTTGTGGACGTGGGAGGAGGGGAAAAAAGAGTGCCATTTCCAGAAAGTGCTACTGACTTCCTCGTGTCTGGAGCTGGTCAACAGAACAGAGCTGTTATTACATCAAGGAGCTGTGCTGAAATGATCTGTGAACTCTGACTGCCGATATGAGCTGCATGAGAGACGAGACATTCTGCTCTCTATTTGATTTTGTACCATACATACTCAATGGAAACTGCAAGATGAGTTTAAAGCTGAGAGAGCACTGACATCATTTCAATGAGAGTGAACATTAGGTCACTGCTGAAAAATCAACCCAGGTTTCTTCCTCACACCCTGTAATCCTTCATCGTGGATTAATGGATAATAGCTTCACACAAGAACTGTGCAATGACAGGAGCAGGGAGAAACCGATCTAAAACAAGCAGTGCACTTAGAAACAGGTTGATCAACCTTTAAACCACCACCACATGGCTAGGAATACAGCATAGACTAATGCAGCAGAAAACAGAGCCCCTTAATAAATCCCTTTTCAAACACACATTATAACACGGAGTTTAGCTGAATCATTCCATGCCTTGCTGAAGATAGACAGTATTATACTGTATAAAAAAATCTAACTGTATATTGGCTGTATAAAAGTCCATGCTATAAAACAGATACTTAAATATAGCCAACCCTGTCAGACAAAGTGTGCAGTAACTACACGTGTCAGGGTACTACAGCTTGTCACTGGGGCAGTTCTTTCCAACTTTGTACCTTATCTGTCCCTAAAAGGTACATATTAGTACTAATATGTACCTTTAAGTATGAAGCTTTCAGGGGTAAATAAGGTGTAAAAATAAAGATGTAAAGGCTGATATGAAATAAGATTAAAAAAAGTGATTTTATGAAATGCAACTCTTAATTGACTTGACTACTGAACTGTTTAGACAAAAAGAAAATACTTTTGCATACATATTTTATGTTATGTATCAAATTTGATGCATTAGACTTTTATGGTTTATAGTACAGAGAGAATATGAGGAGAGAAAAAATAACTATTATTCAGAGGCCCAAAAATTCACAATTTGGTGCACAAAGATGAAATGGCCAATATCTAGATTAATATCTAATATCATTGAAATATGTATAAACAGCATAACATACAACTTACAATGCTTAAATGCATATAAATAGAAGTTGTCAGTCACAATATTCTATGAATAAAATGTCTTAGTAAAATTATCTTTTAATGCTTAGTTTTATGATCAAATGGCTGTTGTTTTTATTGTGGGGGGCAAAAGATAGGCTATAAACATGCATGGCAAGCTATTGTGCACCATGATGGCTTGAAGGGGGATGTTTTTAAAATTGTACTAAAATACTTTTTACATGCTAAAAAAATGAATAGACTATCAATCACAATCACAGGATGTGGAAGATCAGGGTTTTCAGCAGAGTTGTGATCATACCCCAGGGACAAGCTGCTGTACCCTAAGGTACCTTTTTCTGATAGTGTGCATTGCCTTTCTTTACGGTCACATCATTTTATATGACAGCTGCTTCCATCCACGTTGACTAACATGCCACTTATTACAGGTTCAGTGAGCTGACATTAATGTCTTGATCAAGGACACAATGGCACTACATACATCAACCACAAGGGATTGCAGCCAAGCAGCAGTCGTTTAACCATTAAGCAGCTCCGATCCACTTTCTGCCGTACAACTGTAACCTAAAAGCTTATAGAGTAACAGCTAGAGTCTAAACTGTTGGTCTTGTCCAGTCACTGTGTCTTCAGATCTCTATTTAAAGGCTTTAATCAGCTTACCAGATTGAAGATCGTCTCCACAATGTCCCGATTGGAGACTTCACCAGCTTCCAGGAGCCCCGCCAGCACGGCGAACTTCATGCGGATTCCTCTGATGGGGATCCCGCCAGCGCTGTCACCTGCGCTCGCCATGACGGAGTCAGGTGAGAGGGGAACAGGTGCGACACCTGTTTGACCCTACAGCCGAGTTAAACTACGGAGAAACGTACGGTAAATATCACTCTCGTTAAGTTGACAGAGGAGAAGAACAGGTCCTGGTCTCCATTCACGACCAGTGTATCCGTTAGTTTCTCGCGCTTTCGGAAGGAAGTGTCAGTTGATGTCACTAACGTTACACCTGACTGACCGGAATTGTTCTACTGTAGAGGAAAAACAGCTGTAAACTTGTCCAAAGGAGGACGAAATCGCGCTGTGGTGAGCCCAGATAAGAAACACAATACTTATCGATCTCCGCCGGTCTTATAAAGGAAATATATCTAAACAACAATGTCATTGAAGTGTTTGCGAATGTCAAACAGGAAACAGCGGTGCTGAAGAGATTCCGCGCAGGTAGACGCAACGATAAGAACAAGACGCAAAAAACTACTAAATATAAGGCAAATAACATCCACTCTCAAGGTTCCGTATAAAGAGAAGACAATCCTCGTGGTCCCTGTGGGAACTGTTGAAGTGAAGTTTCAATGATAACCCACTTTACAGCACCATCTCTTCCTGAATCAGCTCCTACTCTGCTCCGTCTCCGCCATGACAGTGGAGCTGCGTGAGAGAGAGCTGCGCATGCGCAGTGCGTAGAGAGACACGAGAAGGGGGAGGCTCAGGTGCGTCAGGTGCTAGACTACAGAGAACCTGTTTGAACAGAGTGACACTTCATACTGGTGATCTTGTGTCAGGGACGCTCTGTTGTGGGTTTGGTGGTTTACGATAATGCATTTGTCACATGGAGACATAATTTAATTTCCCATTAGAACGTGGTTTGCACTAAGATTTAACTTATGATTCAGTCAGTGTGGAAGAACTTGAATGGTCTGCAGAAAGCCAAGTCCTAATTCCAGCTGAAAACCTCTGGTGTGACTTTAAATGCAGACCCATGAGCCAAAAATGTATCACCAAACCCCAATGATTTGTACATTCATTATATGGACAAAAGTACTGGGACACCCCCTTCTTTAGAAGAGAAAAGGGTAAAGTATCCATTTAAGTGTGCATGAAATAAAAAAATTATATTTTTACCCTTTATATTTTATAATGCGTGTTATATATATATATATATATATATATATATAGAGAGAGAGAGAGAGAGAGAGAGAGAGAGAATTAATGTTTATTTAATAAACAACAGTAATTTAATAAACATGTTTAATTTTTTTCTTTTAATTTTTTATCACAAAGTCCGAACGTGATTTTTCAGTAAAAGCAACAGTATATGCTGGTGATATATATGCCTGATTTCTATAATCATTTAGTCTGCTTAAACCCATCCCTCCACAATCAACTGCAAGCTGGCTTTGGATTTTGAGCATTGCACTAAAAAATAAGTGAAAATAATAAACCTTTTTTTCTGTTTTGCTAATCCACTACATTCAGATGTGCATCTCAAGAAAAGTTGCTACTTCTTTGTCTTTATGACTTTAAATAATTAGTTATTTCACCTTTCTAAATCGTCAGATTTGTGATACTTGTGATAGTTTTAGATCAAGTGTTCAAATTTTCACATACAAAGAAAGAGTTATTTCTATGTAAACTGTAATATTTAAGACAGGCCATTAGCCTAGAAGCCCAGAAGTCTTGAATATTAAGGAATTTTTAAACTAGCTTCAGAATAAATGTGTGAACTGTCTCTCATGATGAATAAAAAATAAATAAACGAATGTGACGAATTAAAAAAGAAATCTTGAATCGTTATATTCAAAGTGTGGTTTCATGGCCCCTTTGAGTCGTTGCCAAGCAGCCAGAAGCACATTGACTTTGTTGACTCTATATACAGTCCCTCGGGGCCACAGAATTAAAGACTCTGTAGCAACAAAGAACAATTGTCACACAGGCACTGAACTTTATACTGATACTCTAAAGACCATCACACAGATGCATACATAAATTCATTCACAATTATTCATTAGAGAAAAAGTCTTCTTTACCCTCCTTCCAAATGTTTTCTTTCCAAAGTAGATAACAGGACAGACTAGTGTTTGCAGCAGCTATTTAAAGAAACCTGATACAGTGCAAATAAAAGCCCTGTGCTAATGCATATGTCAGTTTTAATGTTGCAGCTATTGTGAGTGAGTGAAGTGTGAGCTTTAATTCTTGAGATTCTAAAGAACAGAGTGAAAGATAATGTTTTTAAATAACTATGATACTCATCTGTGCAGTTTTGCCTTTGGAAACAATAAGGAATGAAATATGATCATTTTAATAGCATAATAATACAAATAAAACAATTAAATACAACTATTGTCATTATTATTATTATTATTATTATATTATTAATAATATTTAGCCTAATTATAAGAATAACAGGGCAAGAAGATGGAATGTTAGTAATTAATTTACTGAATCATTTATTTAACTTATTGAGATTATGTCATTTCAGTGTATTATTTTGTTTTGGCTTTATGACTGAGACAGAAACTTGACTGAACGGATTAAATGATCGGGTCCTATAAGACACCCTGACTGAAATTTCCATGAACCTATCAATACAATGTATTATAGCTTTAATAAAGTGGAATGTTGTCATTAGGGGTCTGATGTTTGATGAATGTAATTAGACTTCAGACAAGGTCACTATAATTGATGCAATAAACAATATATAGCCTATATATACTTGTATGTAGTATGTATGACTTAAGTTCCTATTTTTCGCCCATTACATTAGTAAGCGAGTATCAATTATATATAAATAATTGTTTTGCAGATAAGGAATGTTTAAAAGGTAAATATGATTCTAAAATATTGTGGTTTGTTGAAACTTGATATAAACACTAGATGGCGCACTTGTGTGTTACAGTGAGGCCAACGAAATCCCGCGAGATATGTCTTTTCTCGCTGTCGCTTTAATTCTCGCGGTATTTCGTCACTTCCTCCTCTTTCACTCTCTGTGTTCAACATGGCAGTCGGCAAGAATAAGAGGCTGACCAAAGGTGGCAAAAAAGGTGCCAAAAAGAAGATGTAAGTCACAAATAAATCTTTCGACTGCGTCGCTACACTGTTATGAATCATTCTGGAGGATAATCGGTGTGTATAGATGAAGGATGTGATCGATATAGTGAAGATTGTATGCAGCGGTCCTGCTAGCCTGACTGGCTCATTCATGGCCTGTGTCGTGTCTTGTGTGTTCTGACAACTTTAGCTCAGAGCTTGTAAGGTCCTGTACTGTTGTTTTAATGCACTAGTCTACAAATTTAATAAAGTATCTGTTTTAGTAAAAAATGGGCATGGTAAACTGATAGCGCTAACGAAATATATCTTCGGGAACGCTAGCTAGTTTTCAAGGATACTTTACAGACTCAAGACTCCCTTGAACACATGTGTTGGATGCCCAAAGTTATTTTAGTGCTTTCTCATATTTTAGATAATACAGCCAAAGCATATATAAGCCGTGTCCGTATTTAAAGTGTTAAATATGGCTTCATTGCAACATTTGCCTGTAAGCGTTTGCCTTTCTCTCAAACGTATTTAACTTGCATATGTGTTTTC
Source organism: Oxygymnocypris stewartii (assembly GCA_003573665.1). Classification (NCBI taxonomy): domain Eukaryota; kingdom Metazoa; phylum Chordata; class Actinopteri; order Cypriniformes; family Cyprinidae; genus Oxygymnocypris; species Oxygymnocypris stewartii. The sequence goes on from QVTF01020023.1 coordinate 78,180, forward strand.
TGTTGCAGCGTGGATCCATTCTCCAAGAAGGATTGGTATGATGTCAAGGCACCAGCCATGTCAACATCCGCAACCTGGGCAAGACATTGGTCACCAGGACTCAGGGAACCAGTAAGTGCTTTATATGTCCACGGTGTCTGTGTTTCCACACAGATTTAGCATGAATTGTTAACCCTGCTGGTAAAGGGCAGATCGTGCTTTACAATAAGAGCCATTTGTCCCAGTTTGATGCAAATCAGTGCTGTATTGCAGTGGGAATCCTTGATGACAGTAGTTTCTGTCCCAGATGAAAAACTATGATTACTGTTGTGTGATCACCTGACATTCCCATAATAGCCATGTGCATCATATCACTACAAACTGCAGTGTATTTGACACACTGTCTTTGTAAACTAGGAATTGCCTCTGATGGTCTGAAGGGACGTGTGTTTGAAGTCAGTCTGGCTGATCTGCAGAACGATGAGGTGGCCTTCCGTAAGTTCAAGCTGGTCACAGAAGACGTGCAGGGCAAGAACTGCCTCACCAACTTCCACGGCATGGACCTCACGCGCGATAAGATGTGCTCCATGGTCAAGAAGTGGCAGGTAAATAGATCAAGTTAACACGGAGTGTTGTTTTTGGCGGCCTGTTTTAATTTTAGTCTAGTCTTTGTGTGAAACTGTCATTTAGTTTTTATTAGTTTTAGTCACGTTCATACCCTTTATTATTATTAGTTTTTTTGGGGGGGGGTCAAGTTTCAGTCAACAAAAGTCTGAGCATTTAGTCATAATTATCCATGACTATTTAGTCTATAGTTTTAGTCGACGACAAACTGATGACATTCAATGAAAATGGTATTGTAGTCTCTTTTTAGTAATGCAATTCTATTTAACCCAGTCAATATAGTATAGACACACACACACACACACACGTTAACCCACTTTACACTCTCACAAACAAATATACACACACGCAAGTCACACACGTTTGTCTCAGTAGTTTTCAAATCCATTGGCTAACGTTAAAATGAGACCCATTAACCACAGCCGCATGAGCTTTCTAAAATAGAAAGTAACGTTACGTTAATGTCTTGACTGACTTCAGTTTCATTATGGAATGCCTTGAGATGTCTCTTAAGGTTTGTGGTGTTTTTTCCTGTGCTGTTGTCACGGCACCAAAATTTCAGTATTCGATACCAGTGAAAATCTATAGTTCTCGGTACCAAAGCAAAACACAAAAACATGCTACTAAAAAAAACTTTTTTTTTTATTAGTCAAAATTAAATAAAATGTACAAAAAGCAATACCATTCTTTATGCTTATTTAATATTGTTTTCTAGTTTTTCCACAAGTAATAAAATTGTGGAAACCCGTAAACAAGTTTCACCAAAATGTAATTTCTTTAATGAAATTTAAACACATTTGTTTTGTTTATTTGCTACATAAAGGAGATTTACTATTCAATTAAACGTGGAAGAAATATTGTGATTATTTATTAGAAAAATAATGTTTTATAAAAAAAAATAACAGTAGTAGTAGTATCACATACATTCTACCTAATAATAGTAGTTTAATATATTTTCTATTATTGGATGAATTAAGACAAATGCTAAATGCTATTAACAAATGTTAAAGCTGGGGGTTGCAGCACTGCATTTTGGATGTTTTCGTGTTTTTAAAAAGACTCCAAATAGTGTGACATTGCTTCATGATCACTGTAGTCTCTGAAGAAAGTTTTGCATGCACAAAACTTCTGGCGAGACAACCCTTGTATTGTTGTGTTGTAAAAGAGCAGTGATGCTTTGATATTTTTATGATTGTTCACCCCAAAAAAGCCATCACTTTGGTTGATCTTCAAAACAAGATACAACAAGAAACCTGAGAGATTACTTTTCTCCTCTGTATTTGTCTAATTGGAGAAAATATTCATAGTGTAGCTATTTTTAGGTGCTGTTTGTGCTGTCTGTGTTCTAATGTGCTGATGGACCCTGTTCTTTCCCATTAGGACTATGATTGAGGCCCACGTCTTGATGTGAGACCACTGATGGCTATCTTCTCCGCCTGTTCTGCGTGGGTTCACTAAGAAGCGCACCAACCAGATCAGAAAGACCTCCTACGCTCAGCACCAGCAGGTCCGTCAGATTCGCAAGAAGATGATGGAAATCATGACCCGTGAGGTCCAGACCAATGACCTCAAGGAGGTGGTCAAACAAAACTGTACGTATGAAGTTCTCCCCTAATCCATGGCATTGCACTTGTGTTAAACGCGGAGGAGTCAGGCTCTTTTGCTTGAGGTCCACTTCCTGTATAGTTCAGAATTACTGGACAATTATTGGTGAATAGAATTGTGATTTGAATTCAAACTTTGCAGGAAGGTTGGCCACGGTATTGGCTAGGAGTGTGGTTGAAATACTGGGTGTGGTTGGCTGTTGTAAAGTTTATCTTAGCAGTTTTTACACATTGTAAACTCATGAATAGTGTCATAACATAGCTTTTAATGTTGTAGATTGAGTAATCTAGACTAAGTAGTTGCTCTTACAACTTTCTTTAACTGGTTGTCTGGGATTTAACCTGAAAACGTTGTTGGCATTCTTGATCTATAACCATTATGCATTTGTGAGTAATGGTCTTTTTGTTCGTAGGATTCCTGACAGTGTAGGCAAGGACATCGAAAAGGCCTGCCAGTCCATCTACCCTCTACATGATGTCTATGTCAGGAAGGTTAAGATGCTGAAAAAGCCCAAGTTTGAGCGTAAGTTGAATGTGCGAATGAACATGCATAGCTTGTTTGACACATTTATGCTCCCGATGACAGAGGTTATGTTTTTTGGGCAAGATGAACACCCTTCATGGGCCAGGGTTCCAAGCATTGACATTTAAGAGCATTTATTTAGTGCAACCCATGATCTTTGGTCATGAGATAAAATTTGATGTTATCAAGTGACACTAACTCTTTTTAAACTTAAGAAATTAAGTGTATAGAAATAAAAATATTCCTAAGCCAGTTAACAAGTCCTCCAACCAACCATTTGAGCTTGCTTATTAGAGAATACTACTTGTTAGAGAGCTAATGTATTTCTGAATTTTTCTGGTACAGTTGGTAAGCTGATGGAGCTGCACGGTGAGGGTGGAACCAGCAGTGCTGCTGCTGCAAAACCTGCAGAGGGTGACACTGGGGCTAAGGTGGAGAGAGCTGATGGATACGAGCCCCCCATCCAGGAGTCGGTCTAAAACAACCAACACAAAAAGCTGGTGTCAATAAATATGTAAATTTGAGTCTGTGTACTGTTGTTTTTTAGTATGAGTCACGTCAAACCTGCTGAACATCATCTTTATGCTATTGTATCTCCCAGTCAGAAAAAGTAGTTTGCAATCTGTTTTGGAACTTTGTGAATTTAACATGAATTTTCAGGGTTGATTTTTATTAATTCCCAGGTCAGGGCAAGTATGGGAATAAAATAAGATTATGGGGGAAGCAATTGTTGCCATAGTACTGCCCCTATTTATTGTTCAAATATAGAAGACTGACCATTTCTAATGATAAATGAGTGTTTTTCATGGCGTTTGGAGCACGCAGCGCAGTCACTTGCACAATTTAAGTGATTCCAAAAGAATTCAAAGCACCTATTTCAATGAAATGAACCCTTTTTACTATTGTTTCAAAATTGACCCATGCTATGACTGGTTTTGTGATCCAGGGTCAGATATGAATGATCAATTAGTCATATTGTCAGCACTTGATTAAGATTAGCGGATGCATATATTAAATATGCTTTGATTTACATGAAAGCAAATGTTTAATCTCACATAATTAGCTACTGGACTTGAGATTTGTCAGAGCAAAATGACTCAAAACACAGTTTGTCAGTATTAGTACAGTAGATTCACAAACAATGAAATGCTCTTTCACAGGCCGCACTTACTCTACTGGCTGTATATGAGGCAGTACCCATAACCCAATCAGGTTGCACAGGTAGTCCAGCTCCTCCAGGATGACATCCATATGTGCTCACAAGGTTTGGTGTGTTCCCCAGCAAAGTTGTAGAAGACAGAACCACATTACAATAAATTAGCTTTCATGTTTTTCATAGCTGCTGGCCAAATTCTAAAACGAAAATAAAATTAAACCATGTTTGAGAGCAAGGGGGCCCCCTGGTGTTTCGGGGGCCCTACGGAGCTTGCGTATTCTGCGTATAGGGAGGATTGCCCCTGGTGTTTCTCAAATAAAATGGTTGGAAAACAAATTGATGAAAAATATAAAGAAATTTGATTTTGGTTTACATCTTGGTTTTATGTGTTTTAGCATGCCAAGTCTCCCAGTTGAGAATCACTTTATGCTACATTAGCAAACCAAACGTGTAAACCAGTGAACATACGACGGCACTGGACATAGTCTCTGCTTCAAAATGTTACATGCTATTTGCTCTCTGTATATAAAACCATTAATACCGTGTCCAGAAAAGTACTGACAGCTTTTTACCGGGACATTATCCATTAAGTGTATAGACGTTACCATTAACCCTAAAACACAATGCAATGAAGTGCAAAATTCAAAATACAGGTAAAACACCTTTAAAAATAAATCCAGAAATGTTGTGCCCTATTTTTACAGATAGTTTTTTAGAGTGTACAAATAAGACAAACAAGTCCATAGCAGTTCATGAATATATTTTTAGGATACAATGGATTTGGAATATCAACAATGACTTCACATTTATAAATATAATGGACAAACGCAATTAAGATAAACTGGAAAATAATCAAAAAGTAGGAGAAGAAAAACTGCATCTGAGGTTGTCTCTGCTTATTCATTCCATTACCACGTTCTCCCACCTGCACATAATAAAAGACAAAGTATTAAAAAGCGAATTATTTAAAATGCATAGTGAATATAAACTTATACTCAGGGGTGGATTAAGGTGGTCAGAGGCCCCCTTTCAATCATTATGCTTTACTGGAGAAATGTATTTAGTGGCATACATGGTCCACATGCAAATCATCAAGGAGAAGTATACACACACATACATTGAGACAGCCAATCCTACAGTGTTTCCTCTACAGTCCCACTGTCCACACAGGATTTTGTGAGACTGTGGTGGGTGAACATTGGTTCCTCTAGGGCAGCGTTCTCAATTCCAGTCCCCCCCCCCCCCATTTGTTCTATTTGAATGTAAGTGCCCTGCGAAATGGACATCACAGGATATTCCGCCATGACTCCAGTTTGAAGCGAACGTATATGTTGCATTCAAAGTCGAAGTGTGCGAGACGTGAATTTAAATTGTATATATTTACAGAGGTGTATGATGTCACACTCTGAAGTGTGAAGACGTTGCGTAGCGCAAATCCATGAATGAATGTTATGAAGTGAAGTAAACTACAACAGATTTCCCCTGCTCAGGGAGTATGGAGCAATGGACACTGTGTAGGGAGCAAGTCAATCAGAACACAGTTCATGCACGGAGCTCACTTCTAGCGAGCGAGCGAGCGAGCAGATTATCTGAATCAGGTGAGTTAACAAAGAGAGACATGCAAAATATGCAGAGCGGGGGGGGATGTTGCACGAGGACTGGAATTGAGAACCGCTGCTCTAGAGGGTTCTGGGGTTATGATGCCCCCTCCCCATAAGAACATTTTGTTCATTATAAATTTTAATGGATAAATCTGGTACATTTTGAAAGCAGAATCAAGAAACTAGACAAATGAAGAAATGTGTGCTTTTGTAAACAATTTTGTGCTCTAATAGTAGTTTATTTTTTAGTTGCATAGATGTGAATGTGATGGTAGGGCACAATTTTCACTTTATCAATTCTTATAAAAGCTACAAATGCTATTCTGTCAAGAGCAGGGAGTGATTTTTAACTCCTCGTCTTTTGTTGTTTGATTTTTATTAATGCCAACACTTAACTCGAGATGAGACGAGACGAAATTGGGTTCACGAGAACGAGATGAGGCGAGATTTTTACATATTTAAAAAAAATTCTCAATGACCAAATACAGGACTGCATGTGCATTTTGAATTACCATATACAGTAAAAGACAACACTCAAGCACTGTTAACATTTTTTGCCACAAACTCAGCTGACTGGCTTCTCTCCTGTATGTATTCATGTCAGTCTATTCAAACCTTAGAACTGTACATGAATTATGAGCTTCTAGAACTTCTGACCTCCTAATTGAACTTTTCACAAATTAAACATAGAAATAAAACATAACAAATAATAAACACAGTTCTTTCTTAGACTTGTGCAAACAGTAAGTGCAGCCATAATCAAAGTAGGCTACTCTCTCAAAATTCAAATTGCAAATAGAGACCAAATTTCTCAAGCATGATACGGAGCCAACTACACAACCTTTTATGGCCAGCATACTAATAACAGCCTTGATTTGTTACATAGCCTAAGTTGCATGCATCAGAGAGACAGTTTCAAAACGCGGGGTATTAAAATCGCTTTTGAATGAGAGTGCGAGTTTTACTTTCGGTTTGGATTTAACGATCGCGCAAACTCTGGCATTCGAGATATTAATTTTGTCAGATGGTCCGCAACGAATACTCTGTTTCTTATGGGCCAATGATGCCCTTTTAGTTCACGCTGAAGTAAATTTTAAATGATAAAAAAATGGTCTGGCCAACCCGAGGCCCCTGCATACATGGGGCCCCTTGACTGCAGCCTAGACAAGGCCTGTGCATTAATCTGCGCCTGCTTTTACTGAACGTGTATTTCCAGCTTCTGTCCACTAGAGGCCTGCAGTCACTTTATAATCTCACCTGTAACAATCTCTACAAAGGCTTTGGGGAAGAAGCCTTCTCTGCCATTGATCCGTCCGCTCCACCATTCATCATCTATGTGAGCAGTGACCAGTATCCGGTCCCCCTGCTGAAAGGGCAGATCCTCCTCTGTCTCTGCTGTGAAGTCATACAGTGCCACAGCCCATTCTTCACCGTTAGATTCAACCTGTAGACACAGATGAAAAAGATTGAATATATAGCACATCTTACCTGCCCGCATACATTATGCTCACATAAAGAAATACACACTATATAGCCAATCTCAGCTGTGTGATTGTTTACAGTGTTGAAAAATGTAAACTATTATCAATAGCTGGATATATCAAGTTGGATATTATATCTGACTTTATTTGCATACAATACACTCATATAAAGCAAATCTCAACTACATGATTTTTTATTTAAATCACAAAATATAACTATATCATCCAGACCTTTATATTAAGTTGTATGTCAAATTATCAAGTCAAGTCGAGCTTTATGGTCATTCCGCTACATGTGTGGACATACAGTGGAACGAAATGTCGTGCCTCACAGGACCACGGTG
>QVTF01020024.1:0-40000 GCA_003573665.1 Oxygymnocypris stewartii
GATGCTGATTAGACAGCATGATTATTGCACAGGTGTGTCTTAGGCTGCCCACAATAAAAGACCACACTAAAATGTGCAGTTTTACTGTATTGTGGGGGGGTGAAAACCAGTCAGTATCTGGTGTGATCACCATTTGCCTCACGCAGAGCAACACATCTCCTTCACATAGAGTTGATCAGGTTGTTGATTGTGGCCTGTGGGATGTTGGTCCACTCCTCTTCAATGGCTGTGTGAAGTTGCTGGATATTGACAGGAACTGGAACACGCCGTCGTATACACCGATCCAGAGCATCACAAACATGCTCAATGGGTGACATGTCCGGTGAGTATGCTGGCCATGCAAAAACTGGGATGTTTTCAGCTTCCAGGAATTGAGTACAGATCCTTGCAACATGGGGCCGTGCATTATCATGCTGCAACATGAGGTGATGGTCGTGGATGAATGGCTCAACAATGGGCCTCAGGATCTCGTCACGGTATCTCTGTGCATTCAAAATGCCATCAATAAAATGCACCTGTGTTCGTTGTCCATAACATACGCCTGCCCATACCATAACCACCGCCACCGCCACCATGTGCCACTCGATCCACAACGTTGACATCAGCAACCGCTCACCCACACGACGCCATACACGCTGTCTGTCATCTGCCCTGTACAGAGAAAACCAGGATTCATCCGTGGAGAGAACACCTCTCCAAAGTGCCAGATGCTGTCGAATGTGAGCCTTTGCCCACTGAAGTCTGTTACGACGACAAACAACAGTCAGCGAGACCCGAGATGAGGACGACGAGCATCCAGATGAGCTTCCCTGAGACGGTTTCTGACAGTTTGTGCAGAAATGATTTGGTTATGAAACCGATTGTTGCAGCAGGTGTCCGGGTGGCTGGTCTCAGACGATCTTGGAGGTGAAGATGCTGGATGTGGAGGTCCTGGGCTGATGTGGTTACACGTGGTCTGCGGTTGTGAGGCCGGTTGGATGTACTGCCAAATTCTCTGAAACGCCTTTGGAGACGGCTTATGGTAGAGAAATGAACATTCAATTCACAGGCAACAGCTCTGGTGGACATTCCTGCAGTCAGCATGACAATTACACGCTCCATCAAAACTTGCGACATCTGTGGCATTGTGCTGTGGGATAAAACTGCACATTTTAGAGTGGCCTTTTATTGCCTAAGATACAACTCTGCAATAATCATGCTGTTAATCAGCATCTTGATATGCCACACCTGTGAGGTGGATGGATTATCTCGGCAAAGGAGAAGTGTTCACTAACACAGATTTAGACAGATTTGTGAACAGTATTGAGAGAAATAGGCCTTTTGTGAACATAGAAAAAGTCTTAGATCTTTGAGTCAGCCCATGAAAAATGGGGCAAAAACAAGTGTTGCGTTTATGATTTTGTTCAGTGTAAATTTATACCAAACTCAGGTCAATGAAATTAAGCAATAAATTAAATACATTATAAATAAATAAATAGCACAATGAAAGACTGTTAAAATTCATAATGCAACAAAAGTAATAGAAAACATCAAGTCATAGAAACAAGGCAGTACACAAAATAAACCAATACAACGTCTAATAGTTAGACTTCTATCTTGACTTCTAGCTAGTCTTGAATAAACAAGGACACTTCTACAAACTAATGTATTTTAATTAAAATTAAAACCTTTTAATGCATTTATGAACCTTTAAATCAAGTTGGTTTTAAGAAGTTGTACAATATTTTAAACAAAGTTGTACAATGTTTTAAACAAATTCAGAAACGTGGCCCTTAAGAATACAGCGAACTCCTGCACCTTCTCGCATCGAGACGCAATCAAACACTGAAAAACTACTCAAGCAGACACTGATTACAGAACCCTTCATCACGTCTGTTCTCTTCTACTGTGCACTTCTAAAGATCACCTAATATAATCACACTGCACACTCACACAGACACATGCTGGGCACCAACACTACTTTAAGAAACATGTAAGTTCAGTCTGAGTCAGAAGCCGCAGCTCTAATCACGATCTGCATCTTCAGATGAGGCTGAAAGTGGGTCAGATCATGATGGCACTGCAGCAGCTGAACCACTGCGTAACTCATGCTGATGGCTCTTAAAGTCCAATCAATCGCTTTTCAAATCTAACGGATGTGAGTCAACTGAGACTCTCCTAAATATCTCAGAGCTGATACTCATGGGCCCCGTTTCACAGACAGGGCTTAGACTAAGCCAGGATTAGGCCATAGTTCAATTAGGAAATGTAAGTAATTTATTAACATGGCTTAGACAAAACATTACTGGTGTGCTCTTAAAACAAAACCAAGGCACTGATATGTTTTAAGATCAGTCAGTGCAAGTTTAATTCAGTTAAAACAAGCTCAGACTTACACTTTAGAAAATTCACTGTAAATAAATCCTGTAATTTACAGGAAATTGAACAGTAAAATGCTGTTGTTTCATATAATAACAGTAAGTTACTGTTTTTTTGGCAATGCATTGTGGGACATGTTGACCAGCAACAGTATGCATAATCAATTTGAATTGTACTAATTGACCAGCAATATTTTTTTAGCCAAAAATATCATGCATAGGTTCTTTAATAGTACCGATATATATTGTAGAGCTCTATGAAATCCGTTTGACTTTTCACAAATTCAGTATTATTTTTTTCTCAAATTAAGTTTTTTTCCCGTTTGAATTTTTGTAGACTTTGTTTTAATGGTTAAAATTAAATTGTATTAATTTGAATAATAAAACTTACAATATTAAACATCAATTACAAAGTTGATATATATATATATTATATATAGTCATTTAGCAGACGCTTTTATCCAAAACGACTTACAAATGAGGACAACAGAAGCAATCAATTGTAGTATTAAAAAAAAGATTATACAAAATATACAAAAAGTTGAACAAAAACAACATTTTTAGGCCTCTAAATATAATAATTAAAGTACGGCTTAGGTAGATATTAAACAAAAAAATTGAAATTTTCTGGATTCCATTTTAATGGTTTCATTACATATTAATAATAATCAAAAGCATCTCTAATTAATTTACTTTAGAAAAAAACACTAATATAATATTATTTAGTGTATTTCTTCTTTCTAGAAATACTGTGTTGTGTATTTAAATTTTACTGCTAAATAAAATTCTGGTAAATAAGTTTTCTGGCAAATAGTTATTCTAGCATGTGCAGTAAACAAAACCGTGCGTCTGTGCCATTCATTCATTCACAGACACACACAGAACATGCAGGATTCATATTTAAACTGTATTTATGGAGCTAATATTCACGGACACTAGTCTATATCGTGTTTTGATTAAAGTTTACTGACATGCTTTTTTTGATTCATCCAGAATTCTGAAAATTCCGTGACATTCCGCGTTTATACCGTAAATTCCGTTTTTATGACTAGACAGCGTTTTCTACATCGCGGAAATCATTAGGCCATAAAATTGTTTACATAGGCCTACCTAAATAAATGAAAATTGGGTAAGCGGGGATCATTTTGACAACTTTCTCATCTTTATGCAAAACTTAAAAAAAACAAAAGATTTCATTTTTGCTTGAATTAATTTATCTTTTGCATTGATAGATGATTGACTGATGTGAATTGCAGTGGTAGGGGGCAATGTTTTAATGATAGCACTAAAAGTGCAACGTGGGATTGCAGTGGGGTTTTTTTGGGGGGGGGGGGGTAAACCTGTTTTTAGTTTTAATATCTAACCTAAGCCGTACTTTAAATGTTAAAACATTTCACCATCACTGTAATTACTTAATCAGCTCAATACCATATTCACAGTTTCATGGTTCCGCCACAGTAATATCTTTGTAAACTAGGCCTTCCTCTTCCTCGTCAGCTTCAAACACATTCAACTTCCTGTTTGAGACTAAATACTGAGAACCTCAGCAAACACGCTCCCTCTCAACTTAAATGCATTGACAAACAGATGTGAAATGTGAAACTCAAAGTAGATCTTAGAGGAAAAAAGAAACTCGTTTCTAAATGATACATTAATGATAAGTGTTGAGGTGTTAACCCCACTTGAGAGGTCTGAAAACTTGACGAACACAAACACGTGATCAAACGGCATTTCTGTGCCATCCGTCGCTCGCGGGCGGGTCAGGGTGTCGCTTTGTTGTGGTGCGGCGCAGGTGTGAGGTGTTTAACTCATTTCCAGATCACTGGAGTTTCTGGAAACCTCTCAACATAAAGTAGCCCACGGGATACGCTTCACCTGCTTCTGTGTATTTACCTGCAGAAGGGTCGTTCACAAGCTGCATTCACGAGTTTCATTTCCTCAAATGGATCGTAGGTGGATATCACCTAAATAAAACATCCCTGCCAGTCATTAATAAGTGTAAGTGTTCTGTAGATAATTACTAAGTGTTTAAATCTTTGTTGTGTTCAGTGCAGTTGTGGCTCTGGGGTAGGTACCTATATTTTTTTAGTCTGTTAGACTGAGTTTTCATTGATCTGTAACGTCTGCCAGAGGGCAGCAGTTCAAAGTGAGTGTGTCCGGGGGGGAGATGGGTCTCTGAGAATATAGTTGGCCTTCCTGAGACAGTGGGAACTGTACCGGTCTTCCAGGGAGGGGAGGGGACATCCGATAATCTTCTGGGCCGTGTTGACGACCCTCTGGAGCGCCTTCCTCTCTGCGACTGTGCAGCTGGAAAACCACACACAGATGCAGTATGTGAGGATGCTCTCTATGGCGCAGCGGTAGAAGGACAACAACAGTTTCTGTGTAAGTTGATTCAGAAAGTACAGTCTCTGATGTGCCTTTAATGGCAGCAGTGGTGTTGGTGCTCCAGGTCAGGTCATCATCAAGGTGAACGCCCAGGAATCGGAAGTTGGAGGTCCTCTCCACAGTGTCCCCATTGATGAACAGGGGCTGAATGTCCGTTTTCTTTCTCCTGCAGTCAATAATCAGTTCCTTGGTCTTGGTAATGTTCAGAGCCAGGTTGTTTTCTATACACCACACTAACAACTGCTCCACCTCGTCCCGGTATGAGGACTCATCTCCCCCAGAGATAAGCCTCACCACGGTGGTATCATCAGCAAACTTGATGATGGTGTTGCTGGAGTGGGTGGGGGTGCAGTCATGGGTGTATTTGGTGTAAAGAAGGGGAGAGCCGGTGCTGAGCCTAAGGCATGAGGAGTAGTTGCGGCCTATCTTCACTGTCTGCGGGCGATCGGACAGAAAGTCCTTAATCCACAGGCAGATAGAATGAGATATTCCCAGGTCTAACTGTTTGGTCACCAGTCTGTCGGGAGGATAGAGTTAAAAGAGCAGCCGCGCATAGCCCCCCCACTGCCGCAATTCAAGATTCAATTTGAGAAACGTCTGAAAGCGATTTAATGCTCAAATGAAATGTGAGAGCATCAAATCAAATTGACAAACAATTTCAGACCTTTTTTCAAAACTGTTTGACCGATTGGTGATTAATTTTCTAATAATGCATCGCCCGATTCTTAACAGCTGATTGAAAACACAAGACGTGATTGATTAAATAATATTGCCAGGCAAAAAATGATTCTCAGGTCATTGTAATCTCCACAAAGGTTTATCAGTAATAATATTATCCACCTTAGTTTGCAACACAGAAGTTAGTTATTTTCAATACATTAGTCGCTATTGCTAAATAACTAGAAGAATAACAAAGTGTGGTAAATGGTAAAACTATGTGCTGCAAACCAGCGTGTTTATGATAATGATGTTAAAATAAAATAACATGATATCAAGCATCATAACCCACTGTTTTTGTACATTAACTTGAAGGGAATGACACCGAAAGTCGCACACATTCAAGTTAATGGCCGTGTGCACTTAAATTAAAAATAAGGTGGATGCTGAAGCACAGCAGTGTTTTCCTGAAGCTCATGCCCTAGAAATAAAGGGTGTAGCAAAACCCTGGTTCACAGCTTGCAACTATTCTACATCCTATTTTCAGGCCAACGCCTTTTATATATATATAGATATAGGCTAGATATGAACTTTATTTTTACACAAAATTAGTATGAAACCGCACACAACTGCATCCCACAATGCAATGCACTTGCCTTGACCTTACATTGAACCGATAGCGATAAATAAACCACGTTTTATTAATTTCCCCCTGATTATGTCATCGGTTCTAAGATAACAAAATAGAAAGAAGTGCAACATTTTTAAAACATCTTCAAAATAATAATTTTCATAAAACCACATTTCTGAGACAAATGAAATTAAACATGCAATGTAATGAGGTCATGTAAAATATGGCTTGCACTAGTAACATTTTTCATTGCATACGATGAGAATTTAGGTGGAACTGTAACGTATGCAGAAAGCATATGTGTGTACGTGCATGCATCTAATGTATATGAATGACGCTAGGTTTAGATCGGTGAGCATTCATGTGTGTGTACATGGGAGCGTGTACAATGAAGGTGTGTGTTTGTGTGAGATAATCCTGTCCCACTTCAGTGGAAAGGCACCAGAAGAAGGTCAAGCTGAGAAAAGAGTGTGTGAGTGTGTGTTAGGGGAAGAGTCTGTGGTTGGAAAATTACATGCACATGCTGTGAACCACAGCGGACAAACAGAGAGGCGGTCGTAGGGGAGAGATGTTGAAGGAAGGCAGCGATACTGATGAGTGTGTGAGTGTGTGTGTGTGTGTGTGTGGCATGTTTATGTGGTTTATGAGGACACAAATTTGTATAATGACATGGGTATAACATAGGTATTACAAGGAGAAGGTGATTTATGAGGACATTTTCAGTGTCCCCATAATTTAAAATGCTCATAAATCATACAGTGTGCGTTTTTTGGGGGGAAAGTAGAAATGCACCGTCTCCTGTGAGGGCTAAGTTTAGGTGTAGGGTAGGTGTAGGGCAATAGCACATACAGCTTGTACAGTATAAAAACCATTACGCCTATGGAAAGTCCCCGTAAACCATAAAAACCAACATGTGTGTGTGTGTGTGTGTGTGTGTGAGTAGCACCTAATTCAGTAGCATCTTCACACACTCTCTTTAACTTCCCCTTCTTTCACAAACACACAGAAGTGAGAATCTTCAAATAATAAATAAAAAAACTGCGCACAAAGGACAAAACCCTAAGATTAGCATTACTGTTGATCATACTCACTGTTGTGCATAGCAACAGCCTAGCAACAACCGTAAAGCTCTGATAAAATGAACATATAACAGTCAATATTCAAGGACTTCACAATCCGTTGAAGGTAAACTTAGACCGCATGTTTGTTTTTTAGGCACCTGTTGTGAACCAATCATTGTTCAATTCGCTAACGAAGAGATGAACAATGTTTTTTCACGCACTAACGGCAGAAGATGCAGTACGTTTGATGAAACTTTGGATCCTGCTAACGTTCCTCTCTAAAACTGAAAGGCTGAAGGCCTTTTGTGGTGCTTTTGTTGTTGTTGAGAGAGAGAGAGAGAGAGAGAGAGAGAGAGAGCGAGAGAGAGAGAGAGAGAGGGAGAGAGAGGTATAGAGAGAGAGAGAGCGCTAGAGAGAGAGAGAGAGAAAGAGACAATAGTCCAGTCGGCTGTGTTACGATGCTTTGCACTGATCGTCTTTGCGCGCTTGACCTTTTGACTGCAGAAAGCAGCCTTCACTGAAGTCATTGTCAGTAATGCTGTTATCAGAGTGGGTGTTTGACTGACACTGCATGAACGTGTAAACACGTACAGGAATATTTGACCAAATGTGTAAATTCTGTCATCATTTATCCAAACTGTCACTAAATTTAAATTGTAAACGACATAAAACGTAGCTCTTAAATCTCAGTTACATTCAGTCAAGGAGCATCAGGACGTGTTGCACCAGATTTGGTGCGTCTGTTTGATGTGTCTTGACGCGCCATATTTAAACATCTATGATTGTTCTTTTCAACGTTTAATGATATTGTATTGTGTTATAATTGTCTTGTGTTCCTGTGGCTCAGTGGTAGAGCATTGCGTTAGCAGCGCAAAAGGTTGTGTGTTCGATTCCCAGGGAACACATACTGATAATAAATGTATAATCTGAATGCACTGTAAGTGGTTTTGGATAAAAGCGTCTGCTTAAATACATAAATGTATATGTAATAATCAGTGCTGGGTGGTAACTGATTACATTATGGATTACAAAATTAGGTACTTAGAGAAAATTACATTTAAAAAAATTCTCATAATCAGATTACAGTTACTTTTTTTTATAGATAACATACTATTCAAACCTGTAAGACTGTTGTAAGGCATGTAATGTCATTGGCGTTTTAATGTAGTTCGGGTAATGCAGGGACCCCCAAACGTTTTTGTCAGCTAAACCACTTTGATATAAAATGAAACATCTCCGAAGAAGTTAACATAATAACATAACAACACATTCGCATGTTGGCAGCTCTCTGATGTTATATCGACATGCAGGTAAACAAATAAAATATATCAGTTTTCAGTGTTCAACCTTTAAAGTTACTTTTATTTTACGGTTTTATGATTTAATAATTAACTCACAAACACACCCACCAAAAGTAATCTAAAAAAGTAGTCAGAAAACATGAGTAGCCTAACAGGTTTCGATACTAACTATGAATTATATCATGTAATCTGTAATCAGTATCGGATTACATTTGCAAGTAATCTACCCAGCACCGAGTATAACGCACAAACTCCTTTTATAGTGCTTTTTTTTAGCTTGATTCACTCAAATGTAGCAGGGAAGATTTCGTGCAAACCATTTCTTTAATGCTTCAACATCACATTCCCAACAAGAAGTTTGTTGCAGTTCTGCAGTACCTTTTTCTCAATGATTTCGGCTGCGAGATGCTTCGCCTGCTGGAAGCTGAGGTGTGCCTCAGGGATCTGTACGTCCTCTTTGAGGAGCCCGATCTGAAAGTGTACACATATGGGCCCTTGTGTGAAGGACTCGGGCTCCATGGACAGCAGAGAGAAAGCACCTGAGGGAAAGAGAAGAGTTAACTCAGATCAAACAGCGCTTCTTTAGACGTTTACAGCTTCACCACAGCTTACCTGCACCCATCTCTGTGTTTCCTGAAGCGTTTTATTGCGATACTGCAATCATTTTTCCACTAATTGTTTATTGTTATGTACATATCATCATCAGGAAGTCTTTAAAGCCTTTGGTGTTTGAAGGAAAGTCCCCCCCAAAGGCTCCTTCAAGTGCAAGGCAACAACTAAAACCAGCATTAACCTGCCTAAGAGTAAGATTAAAGCTTAATGCTCTGAAAGAGGAACTTACCAGAGACATGACTGCTGATGTCAACGCTTTTTGGGCGGTGGTTTGAGTTGGCTGCCATTTTCTTCACCTTGGTAAGTTGTAACTAGCACATTTCGCAGCCCTGTTTCAGACGCTTCTGCCGCTGCTCTGGTTTCCTTGTGCTAAAGCTTCAGCAGACGAACGACAGGCAGCTGAGACAGGAAGTTGACACTCAAACGTCAGTGTTTCTGTGTGTGACACGAGTGGGTCTGACGAGCTGCCCACCAAACACATCAGACGTTATCTGATTAACTTTAAAACTGTAGGAAACTCCAGGCAAACATGGCAGGATTGGGGTCAATGTCTCTTTAGTTTATGTTGGACATAAAGTAAAGAACTAAAAACTTTTGAACAAGCAGGGAGTTGTCTTTTCTGGATTGAGATAGAAGGAATTATTGAGATATGGATGGATAAAAAAACACTGACCACAATTATAAATGCAACACTTTTGTTTTTGCCCCCATTTTTTATGAGCTGAACTCAAAGATCTAAGACTTTTTCTATGTACACAAAAATAAAAATTTCTCTCAAATATTGTTCACAAATCTGTCTAAATCTAAATTAGTGAGCACGTCTCCTTTGCCGAGATAATCATCCACCTCACAGGTGTGGCATGTCAAGATGCTGATTAGACAGCATGATTATTGCACAGGTGTGTCTTAGGCTGGACACAATAAAAGGCCGCTCTAAAATGTGCAGTTTTATCACACAGCACAATGCTACAGATGTCGCAAGTTTTGAGGGAGCGTGTATTCTGACTGCAGGTATGTCCACCAGAGCTGTTGCCGTGAATTGAATGTTCATTTCTCTACCATAAGCCATCTCCAAAGGCGTTTCGGAGAATTTGGCAGTACATCCAAACGGCCTCACAACCGCAGACCACGTGTAACCACACCAGCCCAGGACCTCCACATCCAGCATCTTCACCTACAAGATCATCTGAGACCAGCCACCCGGACAGCTGCTGAAACAATCGGTTTTTATAACCAAAGAATTTCTGCACAAACTGTCAGAAACCGTCTCAGGGAAGCTCATCTGCTGCTCGTCGTCCTCATCGGGGTCTCGACCTGACTGTTGTTTGTCATGTATGTGATGCTCTGGATCGGCGTATATGACAGCGTGTTCCAGGTCTTGCCAATGTCCAGCAACTTCACACCGCCATTGAAGAGTGGACCAACATTGCACAGGCCACAACCAACAACCTGACCAACTCTATGTGAAGGAGATGTGTTGCACTGCGTGAGGCAAATGGTGGCCACACCAGATACTGACTGGTTTTCGGACGCCCCCACCCCCAAATACAGTAAAACTGCACATTTTAGTGTCCTTTTATTGTGGGCAGCCTAAGGCAACACCTCTGCAATAATCATGCTGTTTAATCAGCATCTTGATATGCCACACCTGTGAGGTGGATGGATTTATCTCGGCAAAGGAGAAGTGCTCACTAACACAGATTTAAACAGATTTGTGAACAATATTTGAGAGAAATAGGCCTTTTGTGTACATAGAAAAAGTATTAGATCTTTGAGTTCAGCTCATGAAAAATTGGGCAAAAACAATTGTTGCGTTTATCATTTTGTTCAGTATAGATAGACAGATAGGCAGAACAATAGGTATAACGATAGATGATGGATAGAGAGATAGAGGCAGAACGATAGAAATACAGATATATATATGGCTGACAAAATAATGACACATAAAACATTAATTTGGTTGAAAAGCAGAGTTTATTCCGAACCTTTTAATAAAACATACAGGAATCAGGCCCCGTTCACAGGTGAAACGCATTTCTGAGAAAGGAGTACATTCTGCAGAGCTGCTAGACGCGTCCCTTCACAGCGGATCCGCGTCTAACGACGCTACGCTCGGAGCAGGACAGGCCGCTGAGAGACGCACGGTAATAACGGTCATGAGGCATCACAAATCATCAGAAAACATGACAAACAAAGGCGGGTCACATTCATAAGTGGTGTAAACACGGCATTATTACAAACTACTCATCTGCCTGTGCTAGCATGAGGAGGATACACGAGTGTGTGTGTGTGTGTGTGTGGTCGTGAATGAGCCACAAATCCAGTATTTTACAATCAATAGTGACATTCGTATCTATCGCTCCGATTCCTTGTTCCAACTTTTCAAAACGTAGTTTTCTCTCATCACTCGAGCACTTTCTAGAACCCTTATTTCTATTCAGCTAAGCGTAACGTAGTCATTAGCATAAACGCATTGCTAACTTTTAGCAATAACGTTACATTCTGTTTGAGAAAATCTCACAAACCATGTCAAGAACAAGCTTGTGTCATATTTCACCGCAAAACCAAAGTAAACAATAACATAATTGGAGAATTGATTAACGATAATAAAGACCATTAAGACGTTTAGCATTGTAACATTAACGACAATTAAGCACATTTAAACCCAAATTCTCAATAATGTAATACTGTAACATACAACATTACTGGACTAAGTCAAATAAATTACATCTCGATGATGAATAGTATTTGTTGTATTCCTCATTTTTGGGTTCGTTATAGCTAGAGAGAGGAGTATATATATATATATACACATACA
Organism: Oxygymnocypris stewartii; assembly: GCA_003573665.1. Classification (NCBI taxonomy): domain Eukaryota; kingdom Metazoa; phylum Chordata; class Actinopteri; order Cypriniformes; family Cyprinidae; genus Oxygymnocypris; species Oxygymnocypris stewartii. The sequence goes on from QVTF01020024.1 coordinate 11,826, forward strand.
CATACACACACATATATATATATATATATATATATATACATACACATATGCACACACACATACATATAGTAAAACATTTTTGTAATTAGAAATTAAGTAATGTGACAGTACAAAGAACAAAATTATTTATGGAAAATGTGATTGTACATGATTTGAGGTGAAATATGACTCATTTATTTATAAGATTTGCCCATTTGTATGGCTGGTTCCCAAAGCTAGTGTCGCTCGCCTCTGACAAACACAAGAAAAATCCTTCAAATAAACCCAAAATCAAACACACACATCCTTAATCAATACAAAAAAGGGGGGACAGAGTCACAATTACAAGACAACTGTTGTTCCTGTACAATATGCAATTCATAAACATGAAAAGATAAAACAAACCAAGAGGATTTGTCCGTTTTAGCCACATCTTTATATTCTAGCGGCTGGAAAAATCATATAAAATGAAAAACACGTCACATTTTAAATTCCAGTTATACAGGTTTGGCCTTTTCCAACGACAAAGTGAAAGTTTGAGACTTGCAATCAGATAAAAAATGACTGAGCATTTGATTTATGAATCCAGATTTGCTAATAAATAAGAGCTCTAGCTCAAATCAGCTTTAAATGGTAAAGCAGAAATCCTTCATGGTACCGATTTCCAGTCGCTCCAGGACAGACTGCTACAGTGTAAACGAAAAGACCTTAAATAATTTAAATCATTATATACATCAAACTCAAAGGCAAAAGTGAGGTCGTACCAGTCAGTGCTCTCTAATTTCAACTCCACTAACGCTCATATTTATCGGAAGTGCATTCGCAGTAGTTTTTCAGCACCGTTTCAACTTGGTGAGGTCGTTTTGTGGAAGTTGTGAGCATTCACAGCATCTGTGCATCTACTATATATGAACTATGTGTTCTAAATGGCAAACGTATGCTTTGATAACTTGATCGTTGTATGCTAAACGACGTGATTTTGACGCCATGCTAAGATGTAATTTCTCTACTGGATGTCTGTGGGCTAGTAGCGTGCTACATTGCGTTTGATCTCGATAATGGCGTAGCAGACACTTATTTAGCAAGCAATGTGAAACTAAAAGACATGTTTTTGCTTTTAAGATCTTTTTCTTAGGAAATCGTTTGGAATAAGGATCATTTCATGATATTTTCGATTCAAGTAGTTAGCAAACAGCCTCCGTTTCCACGTCCAGACGTGGTTTCTAGCTGATCAGAGAGCTGCGTCTGGTCAGGTCCACATTACTAGCGCTCAGTCCTCTGGATTCTGACAGACCGCTGTTAGATTCCTGAAAAACACACACGCACACGCGCACACGCACAGACACACGCACGCACACGCACAGACACACACACACACACGCACGCACACGCACACACACACGCACGCAGACACACACACACACAGACACACACGCACACACACACATTTTAATCACACTGTGGAAATACACAATTTCAAACACCACATGGAGAATGAGTAAAATTGACGGTAAACAAGATTTAAAAAGCATAACGTGACAATCTTAATCTCACTGTGAAAAATGCATTTGTGTCATTCTAAATCTCGTTGATTTAAAGTACATTAATTTGTTAAAGAATACAGAAAAATTATGAAATATTATTAAAATTAAAAATGACGGTTTTCTATGTGAATACATTTACATTTATGCATTTAGCAGACACTTTTATCCAAGGCGACTTACAATTGCATTTAGGTTATACATTTTTAATCAGTATGTGTGGAATACATGAAGAATTTATTTGCAAAAACAGTTAATTGCGTTTTTTTCTCTCCAAAAATAATGTTTTATTTAAGGGTGTTAATCAACCCTGGTTTCACGATTCAATTCAATTATGATTATGTCATTTTTGAATTATATTTATTATTTTTGTCATTTTTATTAAATTATATAAGCAGGCTACTTTTTTAATAATTATGTTAATTAAGATATTATTTATTGTTAATAATTAAAAGTAAATATAGCTTCAAAACATACAAGCAAGTATAAAGTCATGGGGGGGGGTGACTTAAGTCTGGGAGTGCTTTAAGTATCAAAAGTTGAATCATAGTTATGGGTTTTCTTTTTTTCTTCAGCATTATTTCCATTTGAATATTACTGATGAGATCATAGACCGTGGCAGCTTTAATAGACTGCATTCACACTAATGCACAGATCTATTTCCACATATCACATGTGACTGTTTACAGTCATTTCATATCTTATAGAAGTAATGCAAGTGCCTCGCGCGATCGAGCTTCAGCACAAAGCGCACGTGAAAGTCTGTCACTACGTGAGTTTCATGCATTTATTACGTACTGCTCTCCAAACGGCAGAAATTAAAGCTTATTTAAAGTAAAAGACGCATTTGTCTCTAGCGCATACGCGGGAAAAACCCAAGCGCAGTGTTTCAAATACAGAGTGCATTTTTAATACTTTTTAATGACATGCGCGTATGCGAATGACGTCATAGGCTATAATCGATTATGGTCCATTACTGCATCGATGCAGAATCGTTCATGGATTAATTTTGACCCCCCCCCCCCTAGTTTTATTGTCTTATTTAACTGTTTTATTAGTTATTTTTAACCTAATCAGAATAACCCAACTGCAGTTTGATTGAGATTAATTGGAATGCACAATAAAAAAACATGATTTTTTGATAGTGTTATCTGTTTTTACAAATTAATTCTTCATATTGTAAATGTAATTTATTCCTGTGATGCTGTCCTGTATTTTCAGCATCATTACTCCAGTCTTCAGAGATCATTATAATACGCTGATCTGCTCATGAAACAGTATTTTATTACACACACCTGTGAGGTTTCTTCTGCGCTCTTGTTGAGGAAGTTTAAGGAGCTCGCCCTCTTCATCCTTTTGAACCAAACACAGGGAGCAGTTACAGCATCACGCCTCATCGCTTGGTGAAGTGTTGTGCTCGTGTCTCACCCGGGGTTGCGTGGCTCCTGTGGGCCGCTGCCCTGCAGCTTCTTCACCAGCATCTCACTGCTGCGCCGCAGCGCTTCACGAATCTTCCCGAACGAGCCGCTCCTGCGCAGGGCGCCGTTACCATCCTGTGCCCACAACATATCATCAGCTTACACAACACCAGACAACAATGATGAATTAACCAGTTATGGGTCAAGTATGGGTTTGACGTCTCTTCTGTTCAGCAGGGCTGCAATAATTTGATAAAAAATACAGGAAATGATGAAATATTATTACAATTTCTGTGATGCGCAGCTGTATTTTCAGCATCATTACTGCAGTCTTCAGTGTCCCGTGATCTTCAGAAATCATTATAATACACTGATTTACTGCTCGAGACACATTTATGATTATTATCAGTGTTGAAAACAGTTGTGCTGCACAATATTTTGGAGGAAACTACCATTACAAAGTTAGGGCAGGTAAAAAAATTACAACTTTTATATAGCAATGATACATACATGACATTATGGACATTACATAAGATTTACATTTAAAATAAATGCAGCTCTTTTCAGCTTTATTCATCACAAAATACTGAAAAAAAGGTTTCCATGAAAATACAAAGCAGCACAACTGTTTTCAACATTGATAATAATCATAAGTGTCTTGAGCAGATCAGCGTATTATACTGATTTCTGAAGATCATGTGACTCTGAAGACTGGAGTAATGATGCTGAAAATACAGAAATAAATTACATTCACACAGAAAACAGTTCATTTAAATTGTAATAATATTTCACAATATCACCGTTTTTAAAGTATTTGTAATGAAATAAATGGAGCCGTGGTGAGCTGAAGAGAATTATTAAAAAAAAACAAAAAAAAAAACAATATAGTGTTTAATTACACTATTTACATAAATGTCTGGAATAATTAACACGTAAAATATAAATCAGTGGCTCTGTGGGCTCCACTGACCCCGCTCCACTCGGCGTCGTCTCCGTCACAGTCTCCTCGGGGCCCTCCGGGGCCGTTTACTCCGTCCCGACCCGGACGCCGGTCTCCTCCAGCACCACCTCCGTCCTTCAGCAGCTCCACCACCTTACTCTGATTAATGGCATCGATGCCCTGACAGACACAGAGAGACGATTTCAAGAGCTTTCACGCGGTCACCGGCTATTTCTAGAGTCGATTCAAATAACGACTGAAAGCTAAAACAAGTGGAAAAGAGAAGTCAGAGAGCGTTCTCTTCCTGTGTGAGTCATCCGTACAGGAAGCCAGCCTCGGGTTCTGTAGGTGGAGCGGCAGGTGGGAAATCAGCAGGTACCTGTTTGCGGTTTTTTGTGGTACACTCCTCCAGTGTCTCGGCGGCCTCCAGTTTGCCCTGCCGGCGGTACAGCGCGCCCAGACTCTTCAGCGTGGTGTTAACCGTGGGGCTGAGAGAGAGAAACATCCAGAAGATCACCTTCACACTTCGATACCCAGAATGCCCTGGGGCACACCTGCACACTCACCTGTCCACTTTGCAGGCTTTGTGCCAGCTGCCGTACTCGCCGTACGGACCCGAGTCCTTCCTCTTACCCTGGAAATGAGCATCAGACAAACTGAAATCAATTCATACTCAACACAGATTAAACGAGGAAATCAGAGCATTACAAATATGAATCCTGGAGAAAGAATTATAAAATTAATATAAGAGAATCAGGCTGAATTGATGTGGAAAATAATTTTATATATTTTTTGTTTAGTACTTGTTTATTGTAAAACAGATGTCAAATAACTTAAATATATATATTTTTATTAACATATAAATCATATTTAATATACATAAAATACACACGTTATTGTTTAAAAGTTTGGGGTCTAAGATTTTTTTTTATGTGCTTGAAAAGTCATTTTTGCTCACCAAGGCTGCATTTATTTGGTCAAAAATACAGTAAAAAAACTGTAATATTGCAAATTATAATATTTCACAATAACTGTTTTCTATTTGAATATGTTGTAAAATGTAATTTATTCCTGTTATCAAAGCAAAGATCAATTTAATGCATCCTTGCTAAAAGTACAAATATATATATATATATACACACATACACAAGTGTTTTACATGTAAATACATTCATACAAATATTTAGCTTTAAATAAATGTATGTAAATATATAATTTAAAGCCTATAATACCTTGCTTTCTTCTCGTTCCTCTGCATGCATCCAGATTGGTTTGTTATCATCTGAGGAGTCAAACAAATATTTTCTTTAAAGAAAATCAGGCGTTTAGTTGTGATTAATTCACTATTGTTAATTTCCCTGCGCGGCATCATGAGAGGCTCGTCTACGCTGAACAATAACGAGCTTTCAGGAAGAGCGGGTGGATGTTTGAACCGAAGCGTCTGATTGGCTTAAAAGCTGTGATGTCACAACCTCTCCTCGCATCATCCCGACAAAAACTGATCGTGAATTACAATGTCCTTTTTTAGCAAAACACATGATTTACGTAACACAAGTGCATGCAAGTCACATAAAACGAACATGCATGTATGGTTTGTGTCGTGTTGAATACACACTGTTGACAGATCCGAACTCCTTCTCGTGCGCGCGGGTCAGGATCTCCTTGTACAGCGTCTCTGCATCTTTGAATTTGCCCTGCTTCAGGTAACACGTGGCCTGAGGAGGAAACACAGATCCAAGCCTTCATGTTTCGTATCAGAGGACTTGATCTTTGACACTTATTGAGCTTGAATATTCATTTCACAGATTTCACGAGAGCAGGAGACACGCAGGACGTGATGGATTAGAGTTTATTTGCTCTTAAAGCGCTCAGAAATCCTCTTTACATGCACGTTCGTTTTGATTAAAGCGCTTGTGAGGATGCAGAAATCACGTTGTAATGGCACATAATTGTATTCATGCGCTCAACAGACATGACTGTGATATAAAACTCAACGCTGTAACATTTAATCTAAAAACTATGAATCAACACTTTTCATAGTTAATCATGCCAGGTTCACATATAACACACATTTCATATGCAGAGGTGTTAGCCAATCACAGCAGTCGGTTCACACTAAGTCTTCAGAGAGACACGCCCCTTTAAGCTATTGGGCTAAAATAAAGGTGGAAAATGGCCACGCATATTATTCATGAATTATAACAAAATAAATATATTACAAAAAAACAATGGGTCAAAATATTTTAAAATATAAGTTTTAAAATACAAATTTTAAAATATAAATAAATATACAGGTAGGAGGAAATTGAGAAAAATTTGATGTAAATAATGTAAAATTATTAGTTATTATAATAAATAAGATATATTTTCTTTATTCATATATTTTAAATTTTTTAAATAAGATATATTTTTTGCTTGTTTATTTGAACTGTTGTGTCATATTGCTTAATTATTAATATAAGTACATATAGACAAATATAAATACTTACTAAATATAAAAAAAAACATTATATATAATGCATTTACATTTATATAAACAATGAAATAAAGTCTAATATCAGGATAGAAAAGTCATTACTAAATTATAAAATGTTTTGATAGAAAATCCTACTGGCTTTATAAGCGCACCTTAGGAAGCACTATAAAATCATAATAATAAATGTAATTCATCACCCCTTGAACCCTCGTGTTGATGTTAATGTTATTGCATTGGAATATAACCGACTGACTTCTGTTCCCGCTCTGTTACTCTTGTGCTGTATCTGGTCAAAAATGACTGGCCTACAAAAAATTGTTTGGATATTGTGTTCAAATATTAGATTCAATATTTCGATTCGTTTTCTTTCAGTTAGCACAGGCTTTGTATTTCTGAATTTATGCATCTAATATTTTGAGTGAATACTGCCAAAATGATCCACAAATAATGTTTTTTTTCACTCATAAACTAAGGTGCGTGAGCTATGAAAGAAATCTAGATTGAATCCAGGATTTGGTGATAATATAGCATAAAACTGATTCACATTTTTGACCAGAGACACCAAACTAGGTGAAGATTTGTTTTTTAAACACAGCTGTATCGTTGCAGTTGAGTGGATCTGGCCTCACCAGGTTGTTTTTGGTCTTGGCCACGTTGGGGTCGTCGGCGCCCAGCTTGTTCTCGTAGATCTCGAGCGCCCTGCGGTAATAATACTCCACTTCCTCATACTTGCCCTGATTCTGACACAACAGGGCCAGATTATTGAGCTGCTTCGCCACATCAGGGTGGAATTTACCCAGAACCTGCAAACACACGCACATGTGTGACCCTGCACCTCAAAGAAACTCAGATTTATACATCATCTGGAAGCTGGATACATAAGCTTTCTATTGGCTAGGATAGGACAATATTTAGCTACAGACTACAGGCCAGATTGAGATACAACTATATGAAAATCTGGAATCTGAGAGTGCAAAAAACTCAATAATATTGAGAAAAATCCCCTTTAAAGTTGTCCAAATGAAGTTCTTAGTAATGCATATGTGACCCTGGAGCACAAAAGCAGTCATAAGCAGCTCGGATATATTTGGAGCAATAGCCAGAAATACATAATATGGGTCAAAATTATAGATTTTTCTTTTATGCCAAAATAATTAGGATATTAAGTAAAGATCATGTTCCATGAAGATACATTTTCTACTGTATTTATATCAAAACTAAATTTTTGATTAGTAATATGCATTGCTCAGAACTACATTTGAACAACTTTAAAGATGATTTTCTCAATATTTTGAGTTTTTGCTCCCTCCTATCATAACAAACCATACATCAATGGAAAGCTTGTTTATCCAGCATTATGATGATGTATACATCTCAATAAAAAAAAATTGACCCTTATGACTGGTTTTGTGGTTCAGGGTCACATATTACTAATCAAAAATGAAGTTTTACTATATTTACGGTAGGAAATTTACAAAATATCTTCATGGAGCATGATTTTAATATCCTCATGATTTTTGGTACAAAATAAAAATCTATAATTTTGACCCATACAATGTATTGTTGGCTATTGCTACAAATAGACCCGAGCTGCTTAAGTCTGTTTTTGTGCTCCAGGGACACATAACAACGCCAGCTACACGAGAGCAGCAGCAGTTCAATGCATATCATCTGTTCTCCACCTTCTCCCGGATCTCCAGCGCTCTCTTGCAGAGCGGCTCGGCCTCCTTGTGTTTCCCGCGCTTGCCGTACAGCACGGCCAGGTTGTTGAGCGTCGCGGCCACGGCGGGGTGATCTTTCCCCAAAGTCTTCTCTCTGATGGCCAGAGCGTCGTTCAGCAGGTGAGCCGCCTCCTTGTACTTGTTCTGATCCCTGGAACAAGACACGGGAATCGGCTCGGTGTGGCCACACATGACATCGTTTCTTGTAATGCACCAAACTAGGGCTGGCAAAAATTCATATCTCTGTATTTACATTTTTGTATCTGGATTTAAAAACAAATCTGTGTTTAATATATTTTACATCCCACCCAATGTCATCCAACGAAACAATACATATTAAAGGCTATAAAAACGAATAAAGTAAATGTAACAATGCATGCCTTATGTGCAAAAAGGGTCAAAATCACATTTAATACTAACATTTGAAAAATACAATCTAAAACCAGAAATAATGCTTTTAAAGCAGAAGTTAAATTCACTAAACTAAAAATGGAAATAAGAATAAAAGCACAGACTTCTATTAGGCTATTTTGATTACCCCATTAGTCACTTTACCGTTAGTGCGATCATACCTATAGGTTTAAAATTCGACATTGTCCAACTACAAATATTTTAGCCGAAAACATATTTTAGTCTGAATTATTGCGCTCCGATTTCATTGCGCTGTCTGTTTGGCGTATTTTACGAGGTGGCTGATTCGTACGACCTCACTCGTATGATTTTGTACGATTCGTCTAGACCCCAGAGACGGGTGGGTTTAGGGGCGGGGTTAAGTGTAGGTCATTCCTACAAACTCATACGAATAGTGTGGTGGAAATATGATGTCACTTTGTAGGCGAAAACCCGGAAGCGAGTTTTAAGATTTTAAGATTCCTGGACGAAATCACTTAAAAGATAGTGAGAGCTGAAGTTGGAATATAGCCAAATTCGTGCAAAAATATTTTTAATGTAGTCCAAAAAAAAAAAAAAACTGCTTTGCAACCAGAAGCTTTAGGCTTAGCTTTGGCTTCCTGAAAGGAAAGTACTAGAGATGTTATAACAGCTGGTAAATCTGATAAAACACAAACAAATTCATCCAAATAAAATAAATTGTTTTATATATTTAAAACAATTATGAAAAAAACAAAGAAATTTGGCCCCAAACATGCCTGAACTGGACAGCAGAGGCTAAATGTCTTTTTCTTTTTGATATATTTGTATTTTTAAATACATAAATCTTTTTATTTTAACAGAATGAATTTGTCTTTCTTCAGATTTACCAGATGTTATCATTTCTAATTGTGCTGGTCAATTATGAACAATAGGTAAAATTTAACTGCTAGCAAAAACTTGGGTGCGGCAAATATGAGTGACTCCTCCCCTTTGCGTGGCCCCTCCCATTTGAGTGACTCCTCCCCTTTGTGTGGCCCCTCCCGTTTGAGCGACTCCTCCCCTTTGTGTGGCCCCTCCCGTTTGAGTGACTCCTCCCCTTTGTGTAGCCCCTCCCATTTGACTGACTCCTCCCCTTTGTGTGGCCACTCCCCTAATCTCACTCCAAACTTTAGCTATAACTTGAGAGCCCTGAAAACATCAGCACCGCTGTCATCCAGTATGGTTTAATTGTCAACGAAATCATGTTAAAACATCAAATATGATTTACCAGGTCATGGTTTATATTTTAACAACGAATTAACATTTCAAGGTCGAATAAACCAAAGTTTCCTGAGGTGCACTCATAATATTAATCAGATTTTACATCAAAAACGGTCATAATTCAGAAGCAAAGGCAATTTTCTAAAATGATTTTGAGATTTTATGTATTTATGTAAATCTAAATATATTTAACTGGTTAATGAAATTTAATGAAGCTGAAGTTTAAATGCAAAAAAAAAGTTGATATTAAAACCGGTTTATCTGCAGTTATATATTTCTATTGGAAAATCATGTAAAAATGAGCATCAAATATAAACAATTAAATAATGGATAACTTTCCTGAGGTGATTGTACATCAATAACAGTCATAATTGAGAAATAAAAGGCTATTTCTATTTTAGATTTATAAAAATGTAAAAATAGTTTTAAAACATATATCTTGAACATATCATTAAAAAGTTGATATAAAACTGCCTAAGGTGCAATGCAAATGTTTATGCATTTAATTACATAAGTGGTTATTAAATAAACCATGTTGGGTTGGTGGCTAAATGAGGTTCTGGTGAAACGTTCCCGTGCGTGGCTAATATGTCTAGCGGACATTTCTAGCTGGATGAAGGACCATCACCTTCAACTCAACCTAGCTAAGACAGAACTGCTCGTGGTTTCAGCAAACCCATCGTTTCAATGTCACCTTCTAATTAGGCTCATCAACCATAACTCCTTCAAAAACAGCCAGAAACCTTGGAGTTGTGATTGATGATAAGCTGAATTTATCAGATCATATTACTAAAACTGCCCGGTCCTGTAGATTTGTGTTATATAATATTAAGAAGATCAGGCCCTTTCTCTGGGAACATGCAACACAACTCCTTGTTCAGGCTCTTGTTCTGTCCAGACTTGACTATTGCAATGCTCTCTTGGCAGGTCTTCCAGCCAGTTCCATCAAACCTCTACAATTAATCCAAAACGCTGCTGCAAGATTAATCTTTAATGAGCCGAAAATAACGCACGTCACACCTCTGTTCATCAATTTGCACTGGCTACCAATAGCTGCTCAATGCATTAAATTCAAGGCATTAATGTTTGCCTACAGAACCACCTCTGGCTCTGCACACGTTTACCTAAATTCATTACTTCAGACTTATATGCCCTCTAGAAGATTGCGTTCTGCAAGTGAACGACGCATTACTGTACCATCCCAAAGAGACACAAAATCACTTTCACAGACTTTTTCATTAACTGTTCCCATCTGGTGGAACGACCTCGAACTCAATCTGAGCAGCTGAATCCTTACCATCTTCAAGAAACAGCTAAAAACACATCTCTTCCATCTTTATTTAACCCTCTAACTCTACCACTCTCTATTCTAATTCTATTTTATCTAATCCGTCTTCTTTTTATTTAAAAAAAACTCACTTACACACACATTTGACCCTCTATCAATAGCATATTTATTCTCTAACTGCTAGCTTTTCTTATAAAACTAACACTAAGTGTCTTTAATTTTTTTTTACTATATTCTATATACTCGTTTTCTTAAAAAAATTAAATAAATAAAAAATCCTTCCTACGTGTACTGCGTTAGGCTAACCAGGACTTGTAATAGCATTTGCATGTTATTACTCTTTTGTTGGTTTTGATTGCTTCTATAATGTCCTCATTTGTAAGTCGCTTTGGATAAAAGCGTCTGCTAAATGACTAAATAAATAAATAATATCTTCTAAAGCCGGCTGCGCTGATCTCTGACCTGTAGACCAGGGCGAGGATGTTGAGCATGGTGGCCACGTCTGGGTGGTCGTGTCCGGAGGTTTTCTCCAGGTCCTCCAGAGCCTGTTTGCAGAGCGGCACGGCCACCTCGTAGCGGCCCTGAGACGCGTACTGGATCACCAGGTTATGAAGCGTCCGCAGACGGGCCGGGATCTCGTAGCCGCCCTGCTGCGCCGCCACTTCACCGCTGGGCTGAGCTGGAGAGACAGGAGCCGAACCTTAAACAACATCCAAATCAGCCAAACTCTGCTTTGTGCTGTGATCGTTGAGGAGGTATAGGTACACGGGTCCACTTTCTGCGAGAATCTTGATTGATTTTTTAAGTAAACGTAAGAATAACTATTTTGTCATGTTTTTGTGTTTTAAGATGGACAGAAGTTACTTCGGTTTACTTGATTATCTATGCATTATTTTTTGGTTATCATTATATTCAGTGATTTTAATCAGTGTCTTATGTATTAAATGAATTTGTTTTGTTATGTATTAAACTATTTTAAGATATTTTGTTAAATCTTTGTGTATATATGTGTGTGATAAATCAGTTTAGCACTTTTAAAACCATTAAATCATGAAAAATAAACAAATGTTTAATGTTTTATTAAACTAATATATATATATATATATATACACACATACATATACACACACATAACACTCCATTACATAAAAAATGTATTTTAAAACACAATTTAATATATATATATATGTATGTATGTATGTATGTATGTATGTATGTATGTATGTATGTATGTATGTATGTATATATATATGTATATATATATATATGTATGTATGTATGTATGTATGTATGTATATATATATATATATATATATATATATATACACACACACACACACACACACACATTATATATAATATATATTAGTTTAATAATAAAACATGACATTTTTTTGTTTATTAAAATAATCATTAAATCAAAATAATGAATATTTTAATATAAATTTTGACAATAATTTAATAGTTTTTGTCATATAAAATCAGCATCTGCACTAAATTACATATTTATACTCAGTTTGGGCCTCTGAATAAAATGGACATGTTTTTCCTTCATATTCTCACTATATATGAGCCATAAAAGCCTGATGGATCAAATACGATGCTCCACAAATATGAAGATGTCTCTGACTCCGTCCCTCACCTGGGCCCTGGTCGTCGTCGTTTGGGAACAGGTCGTCCAGATTGTCCTTCTCCTTCTCCTCGGAGGGCGAGGGCTCCTCGTCCAGCTTGCGGATCTGGTTCATGAACTCCAGGTGTTTCTTCTCCTCCTCCAGCTGTGCGACGCTCTGCTCGCTCTTCTGCAGCTTGTGTTGAGTGCTGGCCAGCTCGTCCCGCAGCCACTGGTTCTCCTGACAGAGCCGGCGCACCTGAGCACGCAGCTTCTGCTTCTCCGACTCCACGGCGCTCAGGTGACCCGACAGAGCGACGATCACCTGAGAGCAGAGCAGCAGTTATTCAGCAAGGGGCATTAAACTGATCCAGAAGATTGAGATTTTAAATCAACTTTCTATCAATCAAAGAATTGATTCCACAAACATATGAAGCAGCACAGCTGTTTTCAGCACTGATAATAATCAGAAATGTGTCTGGAGCAGTAAATCAGTATATTATGATGATTTCTGAAGATCATGTGACACTGAAGACTGGAGTAATGATGCTGAAAATACAGCTGCGCATCACAGAAATAAATTATATTCAAAAATATATTCACATTAAAAAACTGTTATTTTAAATTCTAATATTATTTCAGTTTTTACAGTATTTTTGATCAAACAAATGCAGCCTTGGTTAACATATTAATCTTTCATAATCAAAATCCTACTGACTCTAAACCTTTGAACACTGGTGTTTTCCAAAATTTTAAATATTATAACTATATAGTTTATAGCTATTATTGCAAATATTCTTTGTTTAAAAAAATATATTGTTTTACATAACATATGCAACTAATCTGAGCCAGTAAGAATGGACTGAAAGTTGCATGGATGTTATGGAAATGTATCTTATTGATTGCAAATAACTTAATGATTAAAAAAAATCATTAATTTTTTTTTGCATTAAATGTTTGGAATTCAAAGATATTTTTTTAATGCATATTAAAATTACAATAGCATTTTGAATGTAAATAAAATCACCATTAAAAAACAAACTTATACATTTAATTTTCTAAAATGATTCACACATATTTATAATTATACTTTTTTTGTGGCAGGCAAGTGAAATGTTGTAAATCTACGCTCTGCCATGGTGTAAAAGTGAAAGCCTGATCGATGTGTATTTGAGCCCAAACGCAGTCTCTGGCCTGGCTGTGCTGGAGATACCTGCGCCTCTCCCAGCCCCAGCTCGATGTCCTCCAGGCTCTTGCGGAGCAGGCTGGACTTCTCCTGCGGCCCGGGCGGCTGAGCGCAGTCCAGGATGGAGTTAAGCAGCTGAGCGTGTTCCCCTCGCAGCGCCTCCAAACCCTGCATCACCGCTTTAGTGTTGAGCACGATCTCGTCCTGCGTCAGACGCTCCAGCTCCTCTTCTCGTGGGTACACCATGGTGGACATCCCCCGCGGGACGCGCCGCTCGCTGAGAACAGACCGTTACAGATCATCAGCTTACATGCCTCCAATCCTAGCTAAACGCAGAAACTAAATAGCATACACAAATATTTCAGATTTTAAAGAACAAAGTGTAATAAAAGTGGCCAAGTTAGATGACAAAGATACACTGCTCAATTTAATTTAACTTAACTAAAATAACTATAAATGAAAAAATACAAACACTATACAGACATAAAAAACAATAACTAATACAAAAAAATAATAAAAAAACTGCACAATTACTAATATTTTAACTAAAAGTAAACCTAAAACAGTTTTGTTACCTGAAGTAATGCATTAATTGAAACAGAATGAATTTTTTTTAAATGAATTGTATTTTATTTTAGCAAGTTGACAAAAAAAATAAATGATATATATAAAAAAAAAAATCAACTAATAAAAAATGACAAAAAAATTAATTTTTTAATTTTTAAAAACAACAGACATCAAAAAAAACAACTAGAAAAAATGACAAGCACGGAAAATAAAAATGTCAATTATTCATAAAAAAAATTTCAGTAAAAATGACAAAACAAATAACTAAAACTAAATTAAAATTTATAAAAACTATGGATATTAAAAAAATAAAATAATTAAATAACAAAAACACAATATTATAACTAAACCATAAATATATAAAAATCAACAAAAACCAAAAAGCATACTTGGGAAAAATTTAAATCACAAAAAGACAACAAAATAATTTAAAGCTTTAGATTTAAATATAAAAAGTCATAAAAAAATAAATAAATACTAATCTCACTGATACTAAAATATCACTGGCTGCAAAACGCATCGGACGACGGGTGAGTTTAGTCCTAATGACCCTGAAGTCCATCATGATCATTACTGCACCTCTCTCAACCCAAAACAGCCGATCTGACACCACGGAGCACAAGTGCTGACCCCCCCGACAGAGTCCAGCTCAGCTGCCCAAACACATCTGAACCTCCATCATAACCTCCATCACTGAACCGCTTCCAGCTGCGTCCAGCAGAGGCGCCAGTCCTCGCGCATCACGCCTATACACTGCAATGCAGCACCGGCGGAGAGAGAGCGCGCGCATCACACCACGAGACGTGCTGCTCATAAACACACCCGATCACACTTCTGATGCTCTTCATACGATCAGTGCAGATTCACAATACTGACAGCTGTCTGTGATAACCAGGAGAAGCCTGGAAACCCATCAAGGTGACCCACAGGACAACACAACATCTGAGCCAAGAACAGGCCCTGCTCCCAGTATGACACAAACACACCTGCTAACGCGTCTCAAACATCAGAAAACACGCATTTCCATCATGCACACTACTCTCATCCTTCATTTGCGTGTTCTCATAGAATAATATTTGAGAATGACTCATGCATATTTGATTCATAACCCTAGAGATGTTCAATGCACCATCACTGACTGAATGATGAAGACAATAATCACCAGATGCATCATAAATCAGTCACGCATCATCTGGTTTGCGCCTTCATTTACTGTCATAATTATTTAAATGAACATACATGCAGTATTTAGCGCTGTTCAGATATTAAATACGAGCTGTTGTTTTTAGCAAGATATGGCTAAGTGCATCTTTGTCGCATTAAATCATCCAGCATTATATATCAATGCATATCAAAAACAAAAGCGCAGATCATTTTTGCAACGCGTGCATGACAAGTACCTTTAATAATCCGCTAGTCTCTTGAACTCAACGCGATGTTATGGATTCAGACTCCGATGTCAGCAGTGAATCAGATGAATCCCCGGCGACGCGTCCGTCGGCTGTAACGACGCGCGTCTGTGCTGCGCTTTTGTCTTTTAGACACGCCCGTGTGCGCGATCTGCCGCCTTCGCTTCGTCCATCCTTCTCGTCCGGTTCAGAGTGATAGATGGCGGATCTTTGTGCTGGAGTGAGAGAGGAGGACCACAGCAAACTGAAAATGGCTGATGTGTGTGTTTGTGCTCTCAGAATCCAAAGCCCTGCGTGCTGACGTCATTACGCACGCCCCTCCAGCCGGGCGTGGACGCGCTATGATAATATTTTGGGCTGCATTCAGAGGTGTAACATACTTGAGTAATTTTACTTGATTACTTAAGTATTATTTTGGGGGATTTTTACTTTATTCAATATTTATTCAATGATGCGTGACTGATTTATGATGCATCTGGTGATTGTTGTCTTCATCATTCAGTCAGTGATGGTGCATTGAACATCTCTAGGGTTATTTAAACTGACTACTTGTACTTTTACTTGATTACATTTCTGAAGAAAAAAACTGTACTTTTTACTCCTTACAATTTTATTTCAACTTAAAAAGTACATTTTAATTTTATCGTATGCACATTAAATATGGTCAACAGAAGCTGCATGCTTGACGTGAGAACCAATGCTCATTGTTTTCATGCATCAAGCACACACATTTCTACTTCAGTTATGACTTTCATCAGGTACATGTCTGGGTTCAAAAGTTCACCATCTTGTTGAGCATGTTGAGGTAGCAAAGTTGTGTTTTCGCCCCCCAAAAAGTGTATTTGTTATTCTTTCTGTTTGATGGTCGTGGATGAATGGCACAACAATGGGCCTCAGGATCTCGTCACGGTATCTCTGTGCATTCAAAATGCCTTCAATAAAATGCACCTGTGTTCGTTGTCCATAACATACGCCTGCCCATACCATAACCCCACCGCCACCATGTGCCACTCGATCCACAACGTTAACATCAACAAACCCACACGACGCCATACACGCTGTCTGCCATCTGCCCTGTACAGTGAAAACCGGGATTCATCCGTGAAGAGAACACCTCTCCAAAGTGCCAGACGCCATTGAATGTGAGCATTTGTCCACTCAAGTCTGTTACGACGATGAACTGCAGTCAGGTCGAGACCCGATGAGGACGACGAGCAGCAGATGTGCTTCCCTGTTTCTGACAGTTTGTGCAGAAATTATTTGGTTATGCAACCGATTGTTTCAGCAGCTGTCCGGGTGACTGGTCTCAGACGATCTTGGAGGTGAAGATGCTGGATGTGGAGGTCCTGGGCTGGTGGCCTGGCGCCTTTGGAGATGGCTTATGGTAGAGAAATGAACATTCAATTTTCAAGGTTCGGTGCCTTGCTCAAGGGTCTCACCTCAGTCGAGGACATTTCCTGCCGGAGCCGAGATTCGAACCCACAACCTCGGGTTACAAGTCCAACGCTCTATCCACTAGAGCCACGACTGCCCCCATCATGCTGTCTAATCAGCATCTTGATATGCCACACCTGTGAGGTGGATGATTATCTCGTGCTCACTAACACAGATTTAGACAGATTTGTGAACAATATTTGAGAGAAATAGCCCTTTTGTGTACATAGAAAAAGTATTAGATCTTTGAGTTCAGCTCATGAAAAATGGGGGCAAAATGTATAATTTTGTTCAGTGTAATATATATGGGATGGCATGAGGATGGAAAGCATGAAGTTTCCTTTTAATCCCTTTCCCTGCAATTTGTGTGTGTGTGTGTGTGTGTGTGTGTGTGTGTGTGTGTGTGTGTGTGTGAGTGTGAGTGTGTGTGTGTGAGTGTGAGTGTGTGTGTGTGTGTGTGTGTGTGTGTGTGTGTGTGTGTGTGTGTGTGTGAGTGTGAGTGAGTGTGTGTGAGTGTGTGTGTGTGTGTGTGTGTGTGTGTGTGTGAGTGTGAGTGAGTGTGAGTGTGTGTGAGTGTGTGTGTGTGTGAGTGTGAGTGAGTGTGTGTGTGTGTGTGTGTGTGTGTGTGTGTGTGTGTGTGTGTGTGTGTGTGTGTGAGTGAGTGTGAGTGTGTGTGAGTGTGTGTGTGTTCCGCTGTGCTGAATTTTTAATTGTTATCGCTGCATTTGAGCTATTTTGCTTTTATAGCATGTTTTTTTTTCAGACTAGAGGAACGAGAACATTGAAAACACACATTTATGTGTTTTATTGTATGACACTGTATCTATTTGTGTCTGCTGACTCCAATTACAATATATAGCTTTTTCAAAATTAACGATTTATCTCCACTTCAGCAGAACATACATGCCAAGAGTTTTACTCCTGACTATATTTTGAAGGTTTTTATCGAGGGGTTAGTTTATATAACATTCACATGACTTTATATAACATTTTATTCCTAACATTTGGTGAAAATGTACTGTTTTCTGAATTATGGAAAGATAAAAACAGTTATCCAAAATCCCTTTACCTCTAATATCTCAACAAAATGAAGCAATGATTTTCTACCTGGCCTTTCCCGATATCTTAAAAAGTATTTTTACATTAGAAAATGCCTTAACTTGTAAAATAGTTGAAATACAAAATATGTTTTATTATGGTGATTCATAAACTAGGGAAGATTAATATAATATACAGTGATATTTTGGTTCTATAATTAATTTTTCATACTAGAGGAAAGAAAACATGCAAAATATAAATATAAGAGTTTTGTTTTAATGTCCCTTTGTGTCTGTAGATCTCAATAGCAATACATATTGCGTTATAAAAATGAGATCTATCTCCACTTCAGCTGAATTTATATTAAACAATTTTACTGTTTCACTCGTAACTATATTCTAAAGAACATTCACATGATCCGATATATAACATTGCATTTCTAAAATATGTTGCAAATGTACTGTTTTGTAAATTATGGAAATATAATAACCGATATCCAAAATCGCTTTACCTCTAATATCTCAAATATCTTTATCAGTTTGCATAGATCAATTTCAGCAGTTTACATGACATACATTTTAGTTTTATGCCTAAATATATATACTTTTTGTTTGTTTTTATAACATCCACATGATTCTATATAGAATTGTATTCCTAAAATATGGTGAAAATTGGCCATTTTCTGAAATGAAGCAATAATTCTGAGAAAAAGTATGCTAATGAGTGAATTTATAGCTGGAAAATTCCTTAACTCGTAAAATACTTCTAATACAAAATAGATTTAATGTGTGGTAATTAATCAACTACGGAACTTTTAACTCTATTCACATAATTATGGGACGTTTTTACAAGTAGAGTGTTAAATATTTAATCTATATATTAACATATATATGGCAGAGCAATGCAAGTAACAAATAATATTTCCACAAATAGCAGCTACATTTATTTTGCTGTGCTAAAAATCCACAAACTACACAAGAGAATTTATAAATCAGGTGTTTATTAAATAAAAAAGAATACAAGTTACACTGTCCATACCACATCTATTGATTGACAACTCAATTATGAAAAAGCAGTATACTACAAAAACATGTCAAATAAAAAAATAACACGATAAAGGAACATGAGTTCATATTACAAGCACTTTGGATATGTACAAGCGTTTTTGTCTCAAGGCAAATAGCTGAAGACTGCTAAAAGATAACAGATGTAAGTGCAAACATACTTATCTCATCCACAAGCTCGGTTCTTGATCTTCCACGACTAAATATTACGCAATGGTACACAGCAGGCTAACTTTGAACGATTCTGCGGTTTGAATCCGAAGCTTGTGGAACTCTGATTGGTCGTTGGGATAATTAGTCGACCAATCAGAATGCTCAAATCCACTTCAATGTTATAGAACTTTCACGTGATAAATCAACACCGGTACATACAGTGGTACGAGGACAGGCAAAGACCAGACTCCACACGGCACACGCATAAAGAGACAGTCCATGTTCGAGAGACGGAACGGAAATTAGTCGCTGTTCTCTTTTCATATTGAAATTTATCGATTGGAAAATTCCAGACTGCTCCATAAATACTGAAACTCATTTTCCATACGTACAAAAACACAAAACAAAATGTAACAGCTGACACTCTTTGGCAGTGATACTTTTTTTTGCCCCAATTTTTTTCCATTCAATACATATCCATATAAAATTTGATTGCCATTTATTGTGTTAAGTCAAAATGCTTGTTTGAAGGTTGCCGCACGTTTTTGCACGTTTGCTCATCATGCAAGCTCTAAAGCTCTAAACACGGACAGCAAGTGTAACAACAGTAGACATTTTAATTAGTTTGAAATCATGTTTAGCGTGAGGTTTTCTCTTTAATTGCTTAATATCTACAGGGGGTCTTTACTAGAAGGTTTCTAAGCTTTGGTGAACATGCCGACCCTCAAAATCATGATTTTCAGATCTAATGAGGAATGATCAAAGCCTCAAAAGCACTGAAAAACCCTCTAGACACAATATTAAAAGCCTTTCTGACATGAGCCTTAAAGGATTTAAATCACAAAGATATTCATCAAATAAAAAATGCTTTTTAAAAACATATTAAGAACTTATCTGCTATAGAGAAATTATTCATGTGTGGATATTTGTTTAATAGTGCGGTGCTGATAATCAACATTAACTCAAAAAAATTATGTTTTCTAAGAATACGGGCAAAAAAACGAGAGATGCATTTAATGTCCACAAGACACTCACACTTCAAAACTATTGCTAAACATCTCTGTAACAAGCAGGAACAAATACAAATCTAATTGACCCATCGTGACTTTAATACTTTGTTGTTCTTAATACTTTTAACCACAGAAAAACTGATACTTTCATTCCAGAAAATATGACTCCGATTAGAAAGATTTAGGGTGAATCTCACATCAAACAACGAAATAATGATTATATCAAAATGAGAGTAATAATGACTGCAATGTAAATATTTGTATTAGAAATCAGCCTAAATGAACAGAACTACAACAAATGCTACCATGATGTATGTCAGGGTTTCCCAAAGTGGGGTTAGTGAACACCTGGTGGTGCGTGAGGGAATTGCAGGGGGTTCGTGAACTCCTGGTGGTGCGTGAGGGAATTGCAGGGGGTTAGTGAACACCTGGTGGTGCGTGAGGGAATTGCAGGGGGTTCGTGAACTCCTGGTGGTGCGTGAGGGAATTGCAGGGGGTTCGTGAACTCCTGGTGGTGCGTGAGGGAATTGCAGGGGGTCGTGAACTCCTGGTGGTGCGTGAGGGAATTGCAGGGGGTTAGGAACACCTGGTGGTGCGTGAGGGAATTGCAGGGGGTTCGTGAACTCCTGGTGGTGCGTGAGGGAATTGCAGGGGGTTCGTGAACTCCTGGTGGTGCGTGAGGGAATTGCAGGGGGTTGGGAACACCTGGTGGTGCGTGAGGGAATTGCAGGGGGTCGTGAACTCCTGGTGGTGCGTGAGGGAATTGCAGGGGGTTCGTGAACTCCTGGTGGTGCGTGAGGGAATTGCAGGGGGTTCGTGAACTCCTGGTGGTGCGTGAGGGAATTGCAGGGGGATCGTGAACTCCTGGTGGTGCGTGAAGGAATTGAAGGGGGTTTGTGAACTCCTGGTGGTGCGTGAGGGAATTGCAGGGGGTTCGTGAACACCTGGTGGTGCGTGAGGGAATTGCAGGGGGTTCGTGAACACCTGGTGGTGCGTGAGGGAATTAAAGCGGGATCGTGAACTCCTGGTGGAGTGTGAGGGAATTGCAGGGGGTTTGTGAACTCCTGGTGGTGTGTGAGGGAATTGCAGGGGGTTCGTGAACACCTGGTGGTGCGTGAGGGAATTGCAGGGGGTTCGTGAACACCTGGTGGTGCGTGAGGGAATTAAAGGGGGTTCGTGAACTCCTGGTGGTGCGTGAGGGAATTGCAGGGGTTAGTGAACACCTGGTGGTGCGTGAGGGAATTGCAGGGGGTTCGTGAACACCTGGTGGTGCGTGAGGGAATTGCAGGGGGTTCGTGAACACCTGGTGGTGCGTGAGGGAATTGCAGGGTGTTTGTGAACTCCTGGTGGTGCGTGAGGGAATTGCAGGGGGTTCGTGAACACCTGGTGGAGCGTGAGGGAATTGCAGGGGGAATCGTGAACACCTGGTGGTGCGTGAGGGAATTGCAGGGGGATCGTGAACACCTGGTGGTGCGTGAGGGAATTGCAGGGGGTTCGTGAACTCCTGGTGGTGCGTGAGGGAATTGCAGGGTGTTTGTGAACTCCTGGTGGTGCGTGAGGGAATTGCAGGGGGTTCGTGAACACCTGGTGGAGCGTGAGGGAATTGCAGGGGGATCGTGAACACCTGGTGGTGCGTGAGGGAATTGCAGGGGGATCGTGAACACCTGGTGGTGCGTGAGGGAATTGCAGGGGGTTCGTGAACTCCTGGTGGTGCGTGAGGGAATTGCAGGGGGATCGTGAACACCTGGTGGTGCGTGAGGGAATTGCAGGGGGTTCGTGAACTCCTGGTGGTGCGTGAGGGAACTGCAGGGTTTTTTATTTATTATTTATTTTGCAAATAAATGTTACAGGTTTATACAATTGTCATGTAAATGTTAAATCTTAAATGTATTAAAAAAAATCTCATTTTGGAAAACCCTGTTATTGTGGAAAAAAATGTAATGCATTGCAAATTATAGTAATTTGAACTTTTATAATTTTCTGAGTATTATAATAACAATAGCTATATAAATATTGCTGAAATTTAATGAATGATAAAAATAAATGTTTTTAAAATTAAACATACAAATGTGCCATTCAATTATTCAATATTTACTTAAAATCTCAGGGGGTACTTTAAGTAAATAATTTATGTCAAAGGGGTTCAGCTTATAAAAAAGTTTGAAAACCCCTGAATTAAAACAAACCAAAAAATAAAAAATTAATTCCACATTACTGTAGTAACATTATACCAATCATGTCATAAAGCAACATCCTAAATGTTTCTACATTTGGCTGAATTTATATTTCAAATCTTATATTTGTTATTTTGTTGTGAAATATGACATTTACATTATGGTTTTTGTGAGATTCACTCTTTCGGTTTGAAATTAAATTAATAATAATATTAGTAGATTAACAGATTAATCAAGTAACAATCATTGTATATTAATAATTAATCAGCATTTGAAGTTGCAATGGATAAAAGTCGGCTGGGTGGAAAGATGCCGAATCTTGTGCTGTGAAGAACGTACAGTTAACACCACAGATTAATTAAACCAGCGAGCACTACTGTCCACAACACACACACACACTCGCACAAACCGACACGTACTCTCACTGTGGCACAACACCATTTCATAGATAGTTAGTTTTGTTATTATTTTAAAACCACGTTTCAGAGACATTTTGTTAGTTGCATTGGCTACCACTCACAAGAATATCTCACAAAAGCTCTAGAGAAAATAAAACCACGGTACTTCTGTGAAAGCTCCAGCTAGAAAATAAAGGGATGTTGTAGCTCAAGATTTACTGTTCTCAGATCAGTTTGGACGTTTTGTTCACAGCTGCACTGCAAAAAAAAAAAAAAAAACAGATTCTCGCAGTATTTTTGTCATATTTGTATTTTCTAGTGTTTTTCTAGTATTTTCAAATAGCTTAACTTTCTTAAATCAAGATAAAGTCCAATTATTAAACATTAAGTACTGTGTTTTGAGAAATGATCAAAATGAAATGTATCTCGATGTAAGATTGTTTAGATATTTGTACCGGAAAAGACAAAAACAAAATAAGAATAAGATAAGGAAATCGTGTTTTTGCGGTGTGTAAAGGTAGTGTTGGTGAATCGTGTTTTAATTGGGCACTCTGTATGAGGAGCTGGTCGCTTCTTGTGCTTTGGACGAAGATATGAAGAAATGAAGGCGAGTTTAAGTGCATTAGCATTTGACATCTCATGAAGATGAAACCCTTGAAGTTCTCCCCAAACCGGTTTCCAGCTGTAAAGATGCGAACAAGAACCAGAAACAGCAATAAAACTACATCTTCCCCAATTCTGCTGGCTTACGCGGCACCTCGTTCACCTTTACTTCAGGCCTTGTGCTGATTGATAAGACGTAGTTCTTGTATAAATCCAGATTGCCGTTGCCCGTGTTATAAAGGGCTGACTCATTCTGTCCCGTAATGTTTACATTCTGATTGGCCAGAGATCTTTGGAGATGTTTTATGAAACTAAATCAAACCTACATATTTAAGCTAAAAGGTCACTTTTAAAAATAAACAATAACTGACACATAAAAGCGTGTTTAAAAACGAATATGAAACTAAATTGAAATCTAGTTTATTCTAGTTAACAGAGATTAATCAATGTGAACTACTAACCTTACGTGTGCGAGACGCCACTGCATCAGGCGAAGCGTGCACAGTGCACTGCGGAGCTAACATTAAATGTTCACTTTACCAGTGCATTATGGGTGATGTAGTTTAAGACATGCAGGTTGGAGGCCAACAACGCACTTCCAGATGTCGTCGACCGGAAGGATAAATCAAACTATGCAAAATATTATTTTTTAGGAAATCTCAAAACTGCTCAATAGGCCGATGGGCACCTCGTAGTCAAATGTAAAATTGCCGTTTAACTCCGCCTTCTTACTATAGGCGGGAAATTTGCTATTTTTGGAATTTTCATTGGTGCTTTTTTATGTTCGAATCTCTGTTTACAAAAAGCTACCATGGCAACCATAGTTTCTGCCAAAATTCCATAGTTGCTAAGTAAAAGAAAGATTCCAAACAATAACCAAGTTTCTCTCCAAATACAGTTACCATGGTAGATTTCAGCAAGGGTTAAACTGCATTGCTCAGTTGTGCTGGTTATGGAGGTCAATGATGGAAGAGATCAGTTACGCACAGGGACATATTGAGGGTTGTTGAGCGTGATTTAAGCGGTGTCATGCTGTCTTCGACAGGTGGTGTATCCAAATTTTGTGCTTGGCCCCCATATGTGGCTCTGGGGCCTTTGATAAATAAAAGTGACTAGCGCTGATAAAGTCTATGGAAGCCGCCGAATGGAAACGTCTTCAACCCCACCAGAGACGGTCACATGAGAGGCCCATCTTAACTGTGATTGGCCAGCGTTGTGAAAGTGGCGGCGGTGGTGTTCGGTTGCAGGTTTGAAGGGGCAGGGTTGGGAAAGTGGACCCGTCCTAGGAGGGTGGCTTGCTGTAGCCGAACAATCCCACCGGGAGATACTTGACGTGAGTCGGCCACTGAGCGGCTAGCTGGAAGAACTTCACGTCGTTCCACTCGCATCCGTCGATGGTGACTGAGAAAGGAGGAAGAGACATGTTGTTTTCTGCGTTAGCTGATAAGAAAGCCGTTTTTTGGCTGTGATGAAGTATGGTACCTTTCAGGAAGGTCTGCTGCTGTTTGGCGGAGCAGATGAGCCGGCTGATGCCCTCGATCACCTGACTCTTCGAGTCCATCTCCCGCTCTTTAGGCTTCTTCCCCAGGAAAATAGTAGGAACTGCACAAGGACAAGCGAGAGAGACATCATTCATGTTGTATATAAAGTGGTACTGATTCTCTGTTTAATATATTAGTTCATTTACACTACCCTTCAAAAGTTTTCGGAGGAATTTATTGAGCATGAATGCATTAAATTGATCAAAAGTGACCGTAAATAATTCACAAAATATCTCTATTTTAGGTAGATGCTGTTCAATTGAAATATTTGCTCATCAAAGAGTGCTGAAAAATAAAATGTGTCAGTTTCCACAAACATACGAAGCAGCACGACTGTTTGAAACACTGTTAATAATCAGAAATATTTCTCAAGTATATTATAATGATTTCTGAAGATCATGTGACACTGAAGACTGATGCTGAATTCAGCTGCGCATCACAGGAATAAATTACATTTTACAATATATTAAAATAGAAAACAGATATTCTAATAATATTTCACAAGTTTTACTGTATTTCTGATCAAATAAATGGTAAGCATAAGGCAATTATTTCAAAAATATTGCACTTTTGATTGGTAGTTCCTGTATACATTTTATTTTGATTTGTAAATCTGTCAATTCTATTATTTTGATCTACTATTTATATTATGATATATAGTTTATACACTTATATAATGTGTAATTATATGATTTTTAAAGATATAATTGTATAACGTGTACTAGTTATCTTTATGGGTTAGTTCATTTTTGGATTATTTGTAATTTATGTAATAATTTTAACTCCACGCCCCGACTACAGACTTGTGATGGTCACACAAATAGGCTAATAGTGTTGTCCATGTTTCAGAATTTGTTGTGGGAATATGGGCCTGAAATGTTGTCCCAGTCCGCCCCGGGCTCTCACCTTTCTTGTTCTTCTCTTTGGTGACCACGGTCATGGCCATAGTGTTGAGGTGCGGCTCGCTGGCTCCTCCTCCTGGCAGACGGCTGACCTGCAGCGACCAGAAGGCGCTCTTCAGCGTGTTCTTACCGCCGGTGTCTCTCCTCTCGCCCTCGCGGCGCTTCTCCGTCAGAGACGCCAGCCAGTAATCCACCTGCAGACCGATAGCGTCCACGCCGTGAGACATGCTGGGACTCCTGAGACAGACACATCACGTCACATCTTCTGCACTGCGAGTCGTACACTTCTACAAACCGCAGGAGTGTGCCGTTTTCAAAGTGGAAGACCACTTGGACCACCAAGATGAAGTATTAACATACTTAAAACTGAAATACATTTACACTAGAGCTAACTGGAAATATAATCTAAAACTAAACACACAATGACAAACTATAATATAAAATTTAAATAAATAATAACTTTATAATATTATATCATGTGTCCCTGGAGCACAAAAGCAGTCATAAGCAGCACAAGTATATTTGTAGTAATAGCCAACAATACATTGTATGGCTCAAAATTATAGATTTGTCTTTTATGCCAAAAATCATTCGGATATTAAGATCATGTTGCATTTAGTTTTATATTGTGCTTTGTTCAAAATAAAAATGAGAATGAAATCAACAGAAATCACATTATAGCAGCCAGAAATTGTAACTAAAACAAAAACTGAAATAAATTAATTAATGAATGCTGAATATAAGTATTAAAAATGTAATAATTTAAATACAAATACCAATAAAAAACAAAAAAACACACAAAAGGACACACTATGAATCAAAATTAAAATTACAAATATATATGTAAAAAAGCCAATTTAAGATATTAATAATACTAGTACAGAAATATGATATATAATTGTATATTACAAGGTTACAACAATCCCTGTGTATAAACGCAGCTGCAGGTGACAGAGCTGGTTTCAGGCGGTTTGTACAGGCCTGAGCTGGTTTTTACGGTCGCGTGTCCCGGTGGTGGGAACATGACTGAGCAGGTAGACCACCGTGGACCGGCTAAACCCAGCCTGAGCTCCTTTATTCTGCTTTCTCCAGCAGCAAGCATTCGTTAAACCTTGATGAGCCGATCCTGATCCACTCACCCCTGCACCGCCAAACCGCCGCCCATGGACGGAGACGAGGGGGGCGTGGCCGTCTCCTTCAGCCCGCCGGGGGAGCCGTGAGAGGGCGGAGACGTGGAGGGGACGGCTAAACTCACAGCCACACCCTCTTCAGAGTCGCCTGGGAAACAGAGACGGACACACGGTGAGCGTCGGTCACTCAGAGTTATTCAAAACAATCGGTCTCTATGGAAACACACACCTGCTGCTGATTGGCCAGGCTCGATCAAACCCACTTTCACCACCTGAGAGACGATCATCAAAATACAATAGAATATTAGATCCCTCAAAATCACTCATTTCACTTTGACTGATATCATATATGATAAATAATATTTGGGGCTTCGAGTGACACTTCAGCTGTTTGCAATAAATATATAAAGCAAAAAAAACAAAAAAAAACTTAAAATACTAAAAATAAATTCTAGGGGCAAATATTACCCCTCAAAAAAAATTAATTGGTTTAATTATTTAATTTAATATAATACATGACAAAATATATGGCAAAGCAACATATATATATGTCAGGAAAACTCACTTAATAAAAGATGCAAGGTTAAAATGGAAAATAAATTGCAGGGGCAATTTTGGAAAGGTTATTTTAATTAATTTTTATACGTGGTAGAATATAATATATTATGCTTTGAGTTAAATTTGTGCTGTTTGCAGAAAAAAAGTGAGCCACAAGCACTGAATAACACGGTCATAAGACAATTATACATGTATTTTAATTAATCAATGCAAAATGCAATATTATGGATAGTAAGAAATACTTGTGAATAAAGTAAATACAATCTAAAAAAAGGATTAATAAAAGAAAAATATAAAAGGTAATGATAGAATATAATATTAAATACTTTGATGTTTGTGCTGTTTGAACTAAATTTCATCGTCATGTCAAATGTATTTTAAATGATGCAATATTATGGGCTGTA